>ARYC01004494.1:0-39939 GCA_000711775.1 Oxytricha trifallax | reverse complement strand
TAGCCTCCAGAGTCAATGAACATAGAAGCAGGAGCTGGCAGCAAGAGAAGAAACTTAGGAGGAGGGAAGCAAGAAATAGAAGAAAAGAAAGAGAAGCCAGCTCCCTCTAAAGAATTTTTAAATCTGACTTATAAATTCATTAACTTAACTACAAAACTTATTTATATACATTCACTCTCCCTTCTTTAGCACACTTTTAGGCCAACTAATTATCTACTCTCTTCGCTGAGCTTTTAATAAAGTCTACTGTATCGATAGGTAGGTCATGCATCAAGTGGTATAGCAGCAGCTTCTTGTAATGGCGTTTTAATATACCCCAGTAGAACTTAATTCCATTAAACTATGGACTGTAAGGTACGTTGAACACTGGCGTTATTTTAAGTTGCTCATAACTCTTCCTTGTTTCTTTAGTCTTATGAACAGAAAGATTATCAACGAATAGTATAATCTCTTATTCAGGGTACTTCTCCCTCAGCTGGCTCTAAGAACTTTATATACTGCTCTGTCTTAATAGAGCGAGGATGAATAACAATAGTTTCTAAACCAGCATCCTCGCTAATACCTCCTAGAATTGCCATTGTTTATACCTTGACTTTCTAGTCATATACTTCTATATTACTATGGCTCTTATACCAAGACTTCTAGATGAAAGTGTTGAAGGTAAACACAGCCTCGTCAGCATGTATAAACTAAATATTATTCTATTATGCTCTCTGCATTTAATTATAAATATAATTTAAGTTGTTGTTGTAAAATGGCAGAGTGAAATCAATCACTCTCTTGATACGATTCACACCTTTGTAAGAGATACCATTTCGTTTAAAGATGTTAGCTATAGACTGAGCAGATATCTTCAACTCAGGGAATTGGCGATGAAACATAGTAGCTCGTTGGTCTAAAGAGAAGTGAGCCCAATACTTCAAAGTTCTCTCATTAAAAAGATAATCAATATGCTTCTTTAGAAAGTTTTACTACCTCTTAGGCTTAGAATTTAGCTACTATTGCTTTTATCATAGTGCAATAAGACAGTGGGAGAGCACAGTTGACGGACTTCGCTTTAAGAGTAGCGCAATAGACTTATAGTTAAGTACTGGTTTGATTTATTCAATGTATATATCACATCCATAGCGCAGTTTAAACACTAAATCTATATACTCTTCATCATAAATAGACCCCAAAAGCTTGCTATTTTTGTCTCGCATTTAATTAATAACCCCAACCCCTAAAAAATTCCCTACAAATCAAAGCACTTATAAACCTCATTAAGGGGTTTTGGGGTTTTGATTGCATCATTCATAGACTCCATCTTGCTACCTCTTTTTAGAAATGTTAATGAAATTTAAAATTATCAAAATCCATTCGAAGTTTATTAAAATCTACCTACTAAATAGGAGGACCTACAGGAGGTCAACCTTGAAAAGATATGTGGAGAAGCATTGAAAAACCTGCTAGTTTCACAGATTGATTTCCATTTTTATCAATCTATCTCCATTAAATTGCTCCTAATAATGTTTAATTATTTAAGGAGGTGCTCCAAATTTAGGGGAAGGTCTAAGTCGGTGCCAAAATTTTTTTTCTCAAAAACATCAAAATCCCTAAGTCGGTGCATGATCAATTTTTGACATTATTGATATATTTTATCATCCTGCCCCACATAAAAATTATCATTATTAACTAAAATTTTGCAACAGCTTCTGAATCGAACTATTTCATTAAATTTTGATCATAGGGCACTTATAATATTATTACAAAAATATTTTTTCTCTGTGACAGATATTTGTTTAAGTAAAATAAAAAATATAATTTTTATATTTTAATATCTAATTAGTCAGTAAGCAACAAAATTGGGGATTAAGAATATCACAATTATTCGCTAAATTTAATGATGTCTGGAATTAATATATAAATCATTAACTCAATTAATAGTATTTCTTTAAATGCACTTATCAATATGTACGAAAATTTAAATTCCAGACATAATTAAATTTAGCGAACAATTTTGTTGCATACTGACTAATTAGATATTAAAATATAAAAATTATATTTTTTATTTTACTTAAACAAATATCTGTCACAGAGAAAAAATATTTTTGTAATAATATTATAAGTGCCCTATGATCAAAATTTAATGAAATAGTTCGATTCAGAAGCTGTTGCAAAAATTTTAGTTAGTAATGATAATTTTTATGAAGAGCAGGATGATAAAATATATCAATAATGTCAAAAATTGATCATGCACCGACTTAGGGATTTTGATGTTTTTGAGAAAAAAACTTTTGCACCGACTTAGACCCCCCCAAATTTAGTTCAAAATTATTAGGAGTTAAATTTTTAGGTTAAAACTTAATTAGGAGCATTTCAAAATTAAAATTTTTTAATATCTATACCTCCAAATTAAGTTCAAACTTGATTTGGAGGACCTCCTAGAGAAACAAAACTTTATTAGGAGTATTTAGTTTACTAAAATGTATAAAATTCTCATAAAATATGTCAACTTACAGTCTTTTATGGCTAGTTAATTTTCTTACCTCTCAGCAAAGGATCTACTAGAGTGTCTAATACTCTACTTTATAAGTTTATCTAGGTATATTTTATCATTATTATAATAAACTATAGCAGAAAACTAAAATGAGCGCTAACCTTTTGAGAAGAGCGGCATTACTTGGATCATGTCAATAAAAGTTATCATTCCAGCAACCAAGAAAAGTAGAGACCAGAGACGCTTGGACTCAGTGGGAGCCTACTTATGACAACTTTGACCAGTCTAGCTTTGAGATTTAATATAAGTTAATTAGGAGGTTATAATAGAAGCTGTCTAAATTGAGGAGGAAGTTAAACAACCCTCCGTAGAGCATTAATAAATACCAGCCAAAGTTGACTATTAATGCAAAGAATGCAATAAAGTTTTCCCTTACAAGTCAACTTATAAGAGACACTTGAAAGATGTACATAACGATATGCCAAGGTTATATCTCAAGCATTAAAAGAAAGATGGGAAGTATGTCTGTGAGTTCTATGAGAAGCCATATTCTCATATTAGAGGCCTCAATGAGCACTTAAAGAAAAAGCAAAATTAAAGTTTTGTCTTTATTCATGAACCTACAGGGAATAGATATCTTTAAAAGAGAAGATCAAGAAACCCAGTAGAGTCTATTAGAGTTTAAGTCTAGAAGTAAGTCAAAATGAAGAAAGCTGTCAAGAACCTCCCAGTCTCTGAGATCAATAAAATAATGGTTAAAACAGAGGCAATGAAGATTTCCATATTAAAAATTATTGACTTAAGATAAAATAGAGAAGAGAGTCATTACTGATGACTAATATGCTTACAAGATATATCCATTCAATTACTTCCTTGCTGATGACAAGTTCCAAATGGAATTTGCTAATGAGTATTATGCTCTTTAAAAGGCAAAGTTAAATGAGTGCAGGCATATCAACTAGGTTGATGCTCTTTTACTTGGTAAAGATCATGTGGCCTTTAGGCTTCCTTTACTTGAAATGACTTACAGAGAATTCTTATCTGACAATAGATGTCAGAGATGAATTAGCTAGATAGTATAGCAGACAGTTGAGGGGAAAGAAGAGCTTCACAAGCTAGGTTATGTTCATAGAGACTTAAAGCCAGAGAATATCATGTTGAATTTTCAGTCTCTTAGAGTTTATATTTTGACTCAGAGCTCAAAGAGTGCAAGCCTCTGCATAAGGAAATGTATACGGCACTCCTGGATATTTCCCAGAGAGAGAGGATTGGAGAGATGGAGACGCTTAATGTATTTTTATATCTCATTTAATTAATAACCCCAATCTTAACAAATTCCCTACTAATCAAAGCACTTATAAACCTCATATAGGGGTTTTAGGGTTTTGACTGTTGATGATATGTTGGCATTCATACATAAATATACTCCTCTCACCATTAGACCGTTTGAGATATTTCATTCTAAGCATGATGGTCAGTAGTTTCACATCATTAAAACCTGTTGAATCCTGACCCTTTGCACAGATCCTCAATTCAGTCCTTATACATTGATCCTTTCTTCAAGCTTTAGAGAGACTCAGTGGAAATTGACAACGCATCTCTTTACAACTAAGAGAGCGACGACGAGTCCAATTCCTGAAATCTGAAGCCCATTCGTCCAGAGAAAGACCATCCCTGAAAACACTCAGTTCAGACGAACAAAAATTAAGCTAAAATAATTGAATGATTATAATTAATTATTATCTTATTTAATATGTATAAGTCTCCCTACTATTTAGTACCGGAATCGGTGTCCATTTTAAAGGGCTTCTGTTTGTTTGAGTTGTATTTTAATGTGTCTATAACAAACATCATCTATTAAATTGGTTATCGATTGGAAGAAGGTGAATTAATTTAGAAGTTTAATATCGTTTATGAGTAAAGACTGATCATTAAAAACTCCAAAACCCCTTAGTGAGGTTTATAAGTGCTTTGATTTTTAGGTTATAGTTAAGGTCTTTTTGGGGTTAGTAGAGAAAACTGAGGTTTTATATGAATTTAATGAATATTTAATGAGTATAATTGTACTTAATTCAGACAAATTTTATCTGCTTTTCTTTGTGATACCTCTTGAGTTTAGCAGTCTGTAGTTGTTCTATTATATCATCCAATTATTATCTTGGGTATGCTGGAACTTTTACGATGACAATCTCAATTATCTTCTTAATTTTATTGCATATTTCATCTTGTTTAATATGTTTAGCAGCCAAACTTATTGATTATTTCTCATGCTTTGTTCCAAAGTATGACATACTTTCCATATCTCACTCTAAGATAGTTGCAGCTACCGCCCAATCATCCCATAATACAGAGCCATTTGTCCATTTCTCTATTATTGGGAAGTATCCTGGAGTGCCTAAAACCTTAGCTAAAGTCACTATCTCTTGTCTTATTGCTCTGTTGAAATCTATGACTACTACTTCTAAAGGGCAGAGATCCGGCAAAATTCAACTTCCATTTTATTAGCATTACACTTTCTGTCTTCAAATCTCTATGAACATAACCTAGATCTTGGAGTTCTTTTACACCATTAGTAATTTCTGTGAGTATCTCATTCAAGTCATCAGGATATCTATTATGATAGAGATACTCTCTCAGAGTCATATCAAACTTCTTGAGTCTCAATGCAATAAAAAATTGACCAAGTATAACTCCGTCGACCTTAGCTAAGTTCTTGCATTTTCTCTTCTAAGCCTCTCTCAGTACTATGTATTCATTTGCAAACTCATTTCAATATTGCTCATTCTTAATGAGATACTTGACTGGATATACCTTGTAAGCGAATTCATCAGCAACTAATAGTTTTACCTTTTTAGGTACATCAATATTCAAATAGTTCTCAATACAGCTAAATATGTCGACTGCATTTAAAGCAGGTATATAAATTGCTGTCTCTCTTATAAGCATGTTATATACATGCCATTTGCTGTTTGGTTCATTGAACCCAATCGCTTCTATCTCTTAAGTCTTTCCTACTGTTGTTTCATGACTCAAGAGAGTTATTTTATCTTTTAGCAGGTTCAAGCTTTTAAGTTTCCTCATCTTTAATCAGGAATTAGCTTAAATGATGCTTTTGCATATGCCTCTTTACTTTAGCTGAGTAAATATTGGACTTAATGCATGTTGTGCACTAATATCTACCATCTACTTTATCATGATTAAACTAGATCTTTTCTCTCCCAGAGTGTACCTCTTTGATATGCCTCTTCAAGCTAGACTCAGTTGAGAAGAAAGTTTGGCAGTCTTCACATTAAAATGTCTTAATTTTTTCTATTCGCTGCGCTTCTTTATCTTCCTCAACCAATTCAACTTATGTTTAAACTCTTATCTTTGCACGCTACTTCTTGTTTTAAACTTAAATTTTAAAGACTTCAGCTTCAAACTTTAGAGCTCTTAGCTCAACCTCCTTTTCAATATAAATTACTTCTGGTTTATTGGAGGAGCCAAAGATGAGCAATGATTAACCTGTTCCAATAGAAATTCTTTACAATTCAAGTTAGCCGCCATGTTTAAATTCAAATTTTAATTACTATTATTAATGAGTAATAACTTCCCAAGGTAAAGTATAGTTGATCAGGAGTTTACCCTACAGCAATAATGGTTAATTTATAAGAGTTAGACATAATATTTATGCTAATTTTATACCTATAAATTTTCTAACTTTATGCTTAATATTTTTAATATTGGTACCAACTTAGAAAAAATTCATGTTGGTACTGGTACCAATTAGGTTTTGAACCATTTTGGAACTTTTCCATTAAAACCTCATTAGTTTAAAACTTGGTACTAATTAAGTTTTGGTACTATTAAATTGGTACCAATTAAAATTAAACGGATTTAGTACCAGTACTAATTAAATTTAAACAAATTTAGTACTAATTTAATGGAACTAAATTGATAAAAATGGAGCTCCATCTCTGAAGTTTGTTACTGCTTCTGAAAACTTTCTCCACCTATCTTATCAGGGTTGACCTCCTATAAGATGCCCATATTTAATAGTAAGATTTTAAACAATAGGAATCAAAAGTCTTTAAGTTATAATTTAAAATTTATAGGAATTAAAATCTTTCAAATTATTTGAGCTTCTTAATCTCAATGTATCATCTTTGAATGAGAGTGATTTAAATTTAAATAATTCATGGATAAATATATATAATCGAAGTATAAATTTTAAAATCTACGCGGGACCATTATTGCAATAATTGTCCCGTGAGTTTATTTATTTTTTTAAGCATGATATGCCAATGAAATAATTTTCTATTTTTTGCCATAAAATTTATGAATCTTAATTGTTGCTTTATCGTTTTTATAAATTCATAAGGATTTATCAATAGTTTCTTTAGTATTTTATAGATTCCTATATTTGAATCCTGAGTGATAATATTTAGGGAAAAATTCAATTTCTTGGAGATAAAGAACATTGTTCCAATTCTTCAAAGAATTTACTTAAATCAATCAGGATTTCATGCATAATTTTTAAGATAACTTTCAAATTTACTTAATTTTAGTTAAATACATTCATTAGATTTAAGATATCTGGGACCATTATTTAAATAATGGTCTCGCGGAACCATTATTCAAATAATGGTCCCGCATGAAATTTAAATTAAAAATATAGTTAAAAGTACTTAATTTTAAAAAATGAAAACTTCAGTTTTAGGATCTTCAAGCATAGAAATCAAGTTAGAGGACTCCTAGAATTCTAAAAGATTTTAAAGATTGTAATTCATTAATAGGAAGAGGAACAGAGATGGAATCACTCAATAATCAAATGAAAGAGTCGAGGCTCAAGAAATTTTATCAAAATTCAGAAATAACGAAGATCTATATCGATACCTAACTTTACATTGTAAGAATACTTGATGAATATTAACATATTATATAGTTGGATTATTCCTTCCAACGATGAAAGATACCAAAATTTCATTCTTGAAAGTGATACTTTGCGAGGAGAAGAAAGCTTTTAAAAATAAAGAGATTAAAATAATAGAATTTCCAAACTATCCTGAGATTTCAGCACTAATCTTTATGAGGATGGCATGTTAGATGAGGAAGTGGTAGTTTACCTTCCTGCCAAGATACAACTCACATTCTATTACCAATATTCTTTTATCCCACTTAATTTTTATTTGCATCATATATATTTAAATAAAGCATGAAATGAAAAATTATACTATATATTTATTACTAACTTAATTATTTAATTGGATAAAGAAAATCTATGAAACTATGATTTATTTGAATGTATTAATCTGAAAATTATTAATGTTTTAATAATAATAATCTATTTATTAAGCTCTTTCAGAGCTTCTAATTTTTTAATTTAGTTTATATAATCCAATTATACATTTCATCACAATTCTTATAGTTTTTATGTTAATAATAAGCACCATCGCTATGTACATTCCTTAATTACTATTATCTTCGCACAAAATAGTAGTTATTTTAGATTGATTTTTGGCAATATTTTCATTATTCTTATTCATTTATATCGTATGCCCGTTATCATCACTATAATTATAATTAGGAAAAGTATTTTAGATCAACTACCATGTTGTTTTAAATCATCTATTTCTTAATAATATGCTTCTAAAATATCTTTGACACTTCTAATAATTTACTTAAATTTGAAAGATTACCTTATTTTTATGGTAAGTTAATTTAACTTAAGACTAATTTGTTGAGTTATTTTCTCCATGTTTTTCTTTATAAAACAATCAGACAACTATAGTTTTTGATTCTCCAGGACTCTTTTAATTGAACATAGAATAAAATCTTGATTTTAAATAAAATACTCTTTAGCATTTAATGTAGGTGAACGATATAACAATTTATATTTTAAAACATTATTTCAAAACGAATATGCTACGATTACTAGCCTAGTGCTTAGATTTCGCTTACTTATTGTCAATAATATTATCCTTCTCTTTATGAACTTAATTCTCCTGTTCAGAATCAATAAACATCAAGCTGGCTTCTCCTTTTCTAATTAATTTATGATTTAATTAATTGCTTATTGTTGATTATAAAGCAATATAATAATTAATAGTAGTAAATTAGACCTTTGTGGTATTATTTTTTCATATTTAAAATATCTATTTAAATGAATCATCTTCCATCAATTATGATAAGTAGTTGGATCTTGGTTGGAGAAAAGTCAGTCTTTTGGCTAAATTTTTAGTCTTCAATGATCAGTCATGTTTGTTACTAAAACTATTTTAAGCATTTACAAATATAAGCAATTGTAATGCTTATTTATTAAAAATTACATTGCATTATTTGATGAATGATGTTTTATAAATAGTTTCATGCCTTTGCAACTTATTAATTCACAAATGATTAAATAGAAATATAATCTTCATTACCAGTATATTATACATTTTTATTTGCAATTAAAAATTTAGATAATGACTACTTAAAATTTATATTATAAAATTAAACGTGGATTTAAATCTCATTTGAATTACAGTTAAAGTAAAATACTATTTTCAATAATATTTATTCTCTAAATTTATTCATCTTTCTTTAGTCCATATTACTTAATTAATAATATATTTCACAATTCTAATAAAAACATTGTCTATCAAATTATACAGTATCATTTAAGACAATATTTTTTTCTCCGATTTCAATATTGAACTATTCATTATATTATTGTTATTTACAAGTATTTTACACTTTATTTAAGAGTAGACTGTGTTTAAATAAAAATTGGCATTTAAGCTAGTTAAAGTACCTTGAATGTTAATAGCTCTTAATGTTATTAGGAATAATTTTTGAATGATAAACTCAATTATGCGTTAAATATTATTTCTCGATTAAATATACTGGTTGGCATTCTTCATGAATCTCAAAAAATAAGCTATATTTGAGGGTTTTAAAAATGGTCTTCCTTACAATACGATTTTCTACAAATTTACAACTCTTTTAATAAAACAAAATCAGATATTTGTGGTTTAAATGACTAATATTTGTCTCTGTATTTGGAGCACTTAATTACTGTATTGGTTTGTGCTTAGAGGATCCTTTACTTTTATTTCAATAATTTTTTCCATTAAATACATACATTTTGAAATTCTTAAAATAAAAGATAACATATAATAAAAGAAAGCATAATATAATTTGAATTATTATGTAAAAATCCTGCTTATGACTCACTTTTAAATATTAACATCTTTATGAATTCATAAGGTAATTAATTGCCACTTTGTAAATTTTGAAATACAACTTAGCTATTTCTTAAAAACTCATGATTAATAACTGAGAATAAATAATAAATATATTAAAATATCTTTTATTGAGAGTCCTTGTTAGCTTAGCATAGTAAGGCCTATAACAATAAATATTAAATGTATCATCAAAAGAATTAACTAAAATCGTGACGATTAAAATATATAAGCCTTTATATTCTAAAGATTAAAAAGGTGTGAATTATTGTTTTAGAATGTTTATAATTTTATACGATATATAAATATTTACACACAATAATTTTTTAAAACAAAATAAATACTTACATTTATTATAAGTTTACTATATTAGTTTTTATGGCATACCTGCTGCGAGAAGCTTGAAAAATGGACTGCTATGATAAATTTATTTTATTGTTTTGGCGTTTAATGCTGCTTTAATTTTGGCCATCATAGGCGTCTCTAACCTCCTTTAAAGATAATTTTAGATAGAATAAATTTTAGAACTATATGCCTGATTAATATGTAGTTGATTTAATAACTATCAATCAACTAATCATCAATTTTATCAAGCTCACTATCATTAGCATTAATTGTACTTTCATCAACAGTTTAAATAAGTTTTTAATGAATTTAAATTAAAATTATTCTTTAGTATTTATATAAATATAACTTTATAAGATAAATTTCAAATATAATTATGATGAATTATGTAGTTTATGTAACTCATCAAGAGTCATAGGTTTATAATTATCTTCCACCGACTTCAAGGGCCTCCTGATTTTTCTGTAAAATCATCATTATTACATTTCTAATATTTATTTAGTATTATTATAATTGTGGGTGAGTATTATGATACTTCATGGTGATTTATAGTTGAATTTTATTGATTTGAAATCTTTACGTGATTGTTCAGTTAGTTTTGAAGCTATTATTGCGTCAATATTAAGCATGCTTTTCATATCATATTAAGTCTATTTATCTAACATGCATTTTGTGGATAATTTATGGAATTTTTATTGATTTATCTTTATTATTCTGAAAGTTTCAAGGTAACTAGCTTTTTTTAACTTTATTAAACTATTTAATTCCCAAAAATAAATGATAATATTAATATTTTAAATAAACTTACTCAATAAGTCCTTAAATGTCTCATTGGAGTCTTCCAGCTGCTCTGCCTCCTGTAATATTTTTAACATGTTTATGTTAAATCTATAAGCTGTTTATTAAGTGACTCAGGGATATTCTTATCCTACTGCAAGATATCTTTGTTGAATCATTGAAACAAACTTATTGTGAAAAAATAAAAGGATAGACTGTTTTTTATCAATATTACTTTGATTGCCGTTAAAAGGATTCAAATAGGTGTAGTAAATGTAAATACAAATAATAATAAGTAAAGGATAACATAATCTGTTGATTATAGAGAGGATTTTTAATATTGCTGAGCTAGTGATAATCATTTTTATATTTAAACTATTAATTGTGATTTTTTTTAAGATGGTAAAATTTATGTAGTAGTTAATTATTAACATCCTAGGTTTTTAATTTAAATATAAAGGACTATATATGTAGGTAAATGTGAAACACTCTATCCCTTTAAAATTAACCAAATTGCACGGTTATATTATGAGTTACTTATATTTCTGATTGTTACCACTTTTGCTTATATACAATATAAAATTCGTTAACTGATATATTTGTTTTCAAAAATAATTTAATGTATATATTAATTCTACTTAAGATAAATTGGCTTTAAATTAAAAGTACGAAAATGATATGAGATATTTCATACAATTCTTGATTATTTCTAGCAGTATTAGAATTATATTTGAGAAGTTAATGTTTATGGTTGGATGGTCTCTGATACTTATATCTACTATACAGATCTCTAATTTTAAAGAAATGCAAAATTATTTGTACTATCTTTAAAATAAAAAATGAATTTAATGCATATCATATTCTATGCCAAAGTTATAAGCAAATTCATGCTTAGAACAATATGAATTACAATTTTAAAATAATATGAAAGTTAATATTTGTAAATTATGCTCTTGGAGCAAAAAGTGAGGTCTTTTCAGAAATTGATTTAGATTATCGTTCTTTACTACTCAATTGAGGTCTTTATGAATCAAAATTTTAGGAATAATATAGTGATAATTGTGTCTATGTATGCTTGATAAAATCATAAACATTTTTTTTAATTTTATATCTACGGCTAATAAAACTATAGCAATGTTTCTATATACATTGAATGGAGAAAAAATGAAATAAAAAAATAGCTTATGTAATAGAATGACGTAGTTTTCGGCTTCTTTCGAGGTATTCAAATTTACTTTTTAAAACATATAAAATTTTACTAAATATCTCCATATTTTTAATATTTGTTGGATTATATAGAGATAAAAAACAGATTGGCTTAGAAAACTACTCCTACAAATTAGATGTTAATTTTATAACAATAATTCATAAAATAACTCTCTATACCCCATTCTTAATAATCCAACTCAAATTCTATATATTACGGGTAAGATTAGAAATAAATTACGAAACAATTTTATTACAAGCATGCATTTAAACATAATATCTTTACTTGTCTAGGATTTAAAATAAACTTTGGAAATTAAGTATTATAGTAAAAGCTGAAAATATATGATTTAATAAAAATAAGATCTTGATATCATAGATAGAATAATCTCTCTTGTATAAAATGTGTAAAAATTTGACAAATAATTTTTTTATCATTCACTTAATAGATAATATCAATGATATAAGCATATCCCTATGATTTTCAACATTACTTATTTTTATATTGCTTTGATGTCTTTCTTAGAAGTGTTCAAGCTTTACCAATATTTGTAGGTGTTAATAAAAATCATTTGATTGTAAAAAGAGCACTTTAATTCGAGCATATTAAAATCCTACTTGAAGATGCCACAAATCTCATCCTTGTATTGATATACTTGTATTCAATTCGTCCCTTTTTAATCTAACTGCTGTTAATGAGTCATAATAACATTGTTTATTCCATAAATACTAATATCCTAACAATCTTAAAAGAAGAATAATGCCTGACATATCTTGACTCTTAATAAGTTGATCTGCAATATGTATTTCCTTCTCTGTCATAGTTTGCTAAATCCTACATACATTCAGACCTCCTAAAGAATTTAATGTAAAGTTTTAGTTATTTAAAATTAAAGATATAGTTAATAACATTTCATTATTAAGAGAAAGTTTAATTATAAATTACAATATAATATTATGTTTAAAAATATTTGATCCTTAGCTAAAAGAATTTTGTATTTCCGGAGTTATTGTGTTTTTTGTATCTTAATGAATCTAGTATAAGTTCTAGCAAGCAATTAAAGTTCAACCTTGAATAGCCTTACTTTTGAATGCTTTCTTTTCTAAATATTGCAATTTCTATTTATATTTATATCAAATTTTTGAATTAATACCAATACTTATTTGATTAAGATTTATAGTGTCATTTTACACTTTTAATTTCAAAGAACTCAAAGTCCTAAGTTTAGATGGTTCCTACGCTATGCTTTCTTTCATTTTAAGAAATTTCAAATTATTTACCAAGAATAAGTTATTTCTATACTCAAAGTTTTATAATTATAAATTCTATAAATAAGATTGAATAGGAATAAAGAAATAGTATAACTCTTAATAATAATTAATTTACTTTATTTTAAATGCCATATTATCATAGTTCATATTATGATTATTTATATTGATTTAACTATTTAATTAGAAATAATTTTATTACTAAAGTATTTACGTGAGCTTAATTTACTATTTAATAGTTTGAAAATCAAATGGACCACTAAAAAGTATATATGCCTTATATGCATGGTAAAATTGCCTTTTGGAGAGAAGATTTCATTTAGTAAATTTATTGACCTCTCAAAACATGATACCTCTCTATTTTTCAATTTAAAATATAATTACATCCAAAAAACTTATAATTATTAATAAATGAAAGCTAAATGCATTGTGGAGGAGTGCAGGAAGTTCACACTTTCAATAAACATACCTTAAAATATTATCATTATATCTCTTATTTTGCCCACTTATTTTAATATAACTTTTCATTTAATTCATTTTATAAATTATATGTTATCGTTATAACTCTGCTGTCCTCAGTATTAGGATTATCTACTCTAATTTTCATGCATATTTTTTTAATTTTACTTTGTACCATCATTTGTCAAACAGTTTTAAAACTCATTTTAAAAATTTAAATTTGTATTTTTTGCTGTTTTTCGTTTCAAATAATTAGAAGTATTATCTGATTGAATTCTATTGAATCTCTTGTTATTTTTATAATTTATTTCATGTTTAGTATGCCTTATTTTAATTCCTTAGATTTAGTATGCTATTGAATTTAAATTTAATTAACTGATATAATTTGTTATATTCCTTATCGTAAAATTATATAATATTTTTAAATTAATCAAATAAACTATCAGTAAAATTAATTTATAAATTTATTTTATTAAACAATTTACATTTCTTATTCGAATTTATAAATGTGTTAAATATTCTTACAAATATAGTTGATTTTGCATATAAATTGAAAGTTATTAGCTTATAATATATTGGTGTATTATCAGCTAATAAAGGTCATCTGAACTATCTAATTATTTCCATAGATCCGGCGTTTCGTTCTTTACAGTTTAGATAGTTATTTCCCCTAACTTAACTGTTTTAATTAGACAGCACTACTTAATTTGTTGGCTTTCATTAGAGAATTATTTTATTTCACTGAATGGAACTAGCATCCTCTCTACTTTTGCAGATAAGGAAAGTCTTCCATCATAGTTTTTATAATTTCTTCATTCGTAACATTATATTTTGCCTTAATTCCAGTATTTATATTAATTAAAATAGTTTAATATCATTTACAGAATAATTTACATAAATTTAGCTATTTACAAAGTTTTAAGCAATGATTTAGGTTGAATTTTAAAGAAAATTAGAATTGCTTTCATTTTAAACTAATTTTGATTAATTATCATATAAACTGATATTTTCTTTATTCCCAGTACTGAGATAACTTAACTGTATTATCTTCATAATCTTGTATCTAAGAAATATGTTGGTGACTTAAAAGTTAATAAAATTGGATTTTATAAAGTTTTTCACATTTTTTAAAAATAAAGTTCAATAAATTATGAAGCTGTTAATGTTTATTATTGTTTATGATATTCATATTTACAGTAAATTAACTTTAGGTAATTATTTTGGTATGTTTTATAAATTTTAATCGTATAATGTTGAATTAGATAATCGTTTTTATAATACTGAATAAGTAATCATCACTTTTGCCTGGTTTTGACTATATAAAATTCTATTATATGATTATTTTTTCAGCTTACAATACTTAAATACAATTAAAAATATGATTATTTGTGAAGCATCTATTGTTTGCAAAAATTCAAAAATAAAATGCTTATTTTAATAAATATTATTGTATTATTAATTTTAATTAATCATCAAATATAATTATAAATAACAAAATCATATTTTAAATAATTAATAAATTTTAAATTTACAGGCAAATATAGCTTATTAAATATAATTATTATCCGATACTATTCTAATAGTAAAATCAGAATGAATTTGGAGTTATGTTTTATTAATAAATTAAACGAAATTATGTAAATGCCTACAAGAAATAGATAAGGGTAAATACAAAAGAAGCGCACTTTCTCTGAAGCAGAATTTGTAAGTGATCAGGTCGCCTCAAAGAGATTCAAGACAGAGGCCCAAGCTGTCATCGACTTCCTTTCCCGTAACGATTGTGTCCAGATTCTTGCTCACCCGTAGCAAATCTCTGCAAGATGAAAGCACCCAACAAAGAAGGATAGAAGCCCCCTTCTGCAGAGTCTGGTGGTATACTTAAGGCACGGGTCCCTCATAAGTGACAAGGGAGTGTGGCTTACCCACAAGGAAATTGCTCTAAGGGTGGGGCTGAGCGTTTCAACAATTTCGATGATCTTATAACGCTGGCGAAGAAATTGCTTCAGCATCGTGAGCAAGAGGAAGAATTCTGGAAATAATTGAAAGCCGATCCTCAAACCCGCTGTCGTCGACCAGATTTGCGGCGAGCCGGCGCTAAGACAAATGGCTCCCCTATCTCTTGCGCTGAGGGCGGAAGCTATTAAGCGGCGCTTTTGCTTACCATCGCTTTCTCCAAACACATTGAGGAACTGCTATAAGCGAAATGACATATCCTATACCAAGTGCGATTACGCTTATAATAGGAAGCTAAAACTCGCTGAAGCGATTGGTGAAGAGTAGCGTATTAAGTCGCTTAAACTAGGAAAATCACTTCTGGATAGGCGCAACGTTATTTACGTTGATGAGACCACGATTCACTGGTGACAGACGCCGAAACGAATTTGGTCAAAGCCTGATTTGCTCATTGGAGTACCGAATACTCGAGGGCTGGGGGGCCTAGTGCATGGGAGTAGTCTTATGTCCTTGAAGTTCGGACACCAAAGTTATCCTGCAATCACAGTCAGCAAATACTCTTCAGTGATAAGAGGGCTCGAGGCCTTTGGCAAGAAAAAGCCATTCCTTACTGCAGACTCGTAGAGATCTTGCTTGGTATTTATGTAATGAGAAAGTTTCTCGAGGAAAACGCGGTTCTGATCGCTCATCCCAATCCAATATTTAATTATGAATGTAGGCAGAACTTCAATGATTTGAGTTTATTGAGCTTCCTGAGCCACCTATTGAGAAACGGCAAGTACCATCAGATAGAGCGCAGCCTGGAGCATTGTCTGTTACTTAATACGGTGGGTTTAGCTACTCTATCAAAGAAATAAGGCTAAAATAAAATTATTAAGGAAATTAATATACTTGAGGCGACAGCGAGTATTAAATTGCTCTGAACAATTTAGCTTAAATTTTCACGCTCGGGGGTCTGAGGGCTCTCAAAGATTTCTTGCGAGATGTCAGCTTCTTGGCATTCGACTTTTTGTTTCTCTTAGACAGGATATTCTTAGGAATTGAACGTACAAGCGAACAAAAGCTTAGTTCAACCTCAGATCCGCAGCTGCAGCAAGTCATGACCAATGCAGTTGAGGCACACTACCACTTTTGATTACTTCCAAAAGCAGGAAGGGCTGATGCCAAATGAGATTCACAAACTGATTACTCTATGCTTTGAACAAACTTGGCATTAAGAATATCTGATTGCTCTCATCTTTTATGTAAACCCAAATTTAATAATGATTATTTTATATTACTATTAATTAATCTCTAATTCCAAAATCGATAAAATTTTACTCTAAGTAGGCAATATGTTTTATATTTAAAATACCCTAACTTTATTTCACAAGAATTAGGAAATGATCAACATAAAATAAATAACAAGTTATTTGTACTTAATACTAGTTACCTTACTAATAACAATTATTATATTCTATTTCTCAAAGTCTTTAACTGTCCTACTCTATTGGTACCTTAATTTTTGATCTTCCTACATTTTACATCCTTAGATCTTAACTTCGATTCTTCCTTTGCTTTTAAAAACACTGTTCAAGGTTAACAATTTTACAGCAAACTAATTTACGATATCTTTTGTGAGAGGACTTTATATGAAATTAAGTGTGCCTTGGTGGATCTAAGTCTTTAGTCAATCTTAAAATAAAAGCGCTTTTTCTGATTCAAGAGACATCCCACCTTCTTCTTTAGATAGTTCAATAAACTTGAATTAATTTTAAATTCATTTTCATTCTCCATGGTATTCTTACAGTTCTGTTGCAACAAAGCACATAGCAAGAAATTATCCATTAAACATGTCAAGTTAGAGCTATATCTAGTTTTTTTGTATTTTCAATAATCAGCCAATTAAATTTTAGTGGTATTAGAGAAAATTTAATTTATCAAAGCCATACAACAGGTAGATAATGCTGCTCACTAAATTCAGATAACACTTCTATGTTTGTAAATTTTAGTCTTAATAGCAAAGATTAACGCTCGTGATTGATTAATTTATGACCTTGATTTTAACTTATGAGTTCTATAAATGCTATAGAGAATATATAATCACAAAATAATAACTAATAAAAAAAGCATGATTATTTTTTAATGATTTAAATATTCCATAATTTAAAGTTAATTTTAAATAAGAAATATATTAAATTTTTAATAACTTATATTGAAAGAAATATAAAATAATTGAGAAATCGATATATGAATACTTTTTAAAATAAATGAAATTGCAAAATATGCCTCTGTTTTTTAATCATTATCAATGGCAGTTGGCAACAAATATAACAAAAGAAGCAGTAGATCATAGTAATAAGAGCTCATATTCCAAACATATAATCTAAAGACGTCACAGAATCACTAATGTTAGAAACACCAAAGAAAGCATTAGTAGAATTTATTTGAAGTGAACTTTTCCGAGAGCCATATGTCTTCAAAAAGTCAACATCTATTGATAAACAATTCTCCTTAACATCTATTATTTATAAGCGTTAGCGAATTATAAAAATTACATCTTAAAACAATTAATATAAAAATCTTATCAAATCATGAAAAATATTTAAAAACTCATAAAAAGATAAAAATAAAAAACTTAATAAATTTTTTAAAAAATGACTAACTATAGTCCTCAGCCATAATTATCATAATGGCAATTTTAAAATTGATTTCTTGATTTTAGGTGAAAAAACGATTGATTTTTATAATAAAAATGACATGACCTTTTGACTTCTAATTCCTCCATCTAACCATGTATTAACCCTTAGTAGGTACGCTACACAGAAATATGCATTAGAAGGTCTTCAACAAGGCCTGATACATCAAGACACTAGATTGATTCTCTGATGTATTACTAAACTGAAGTCTAGTGAAAATAGGAGATTTGGACCATTTCATACTTTATACATGGAAGAAGGTCACTGAGTATCCCATGGTGCCCAGTAATATTGTTTTTGGATTCTCTGTCCTCAAATACCTTCATAAACCACATGATAATATACTATGGAGATATCATCTTGACCATTAAATCCGATATAGATAACTATATTAATTCAATTTATAGCAATTGTGATTAATTGGAATTATGATGAGAAAATGAAGGTTTTCCATAGTAAAAGTGACTAGTCCCTTAGACTTCTAACTAGTCAAACTTGTCCACTATAGTATATTAATTTTTTATATATTTTTAATTTCATGAAATTAAATTAATTAGAGAGTATTAAAAAAGGTGGGCAAGATGGAATAGAAGACACAGACCAAAAGAAAGCTACCAGTATACGCAATATAGAACAAGGAAGCCATTTTAGACAGACTAAAATCATTAAAAGACTATTTTGAATGTTGAAAAATAAAAGAGCTCCTAAAATTAATCACACACATACCCAATATCCTAAGTCAAACACAACAATAATATAAAATGCTTAAACAAGTTTAGTATTCCACTAGACAATGGCTGACATCTCCATTTTTACTAACCAATAAGAGATGCCGAAGGCTGGGCAAAAAGAAACGAGATATTTGCGGATAACCAGAGAAATAAGATGAGAACACAAATCATTATCAATAAGAGATAAATGACGACGAAGACCTTCGAATTAAGCATCTGCGTGCAAAACGTAAGAGGATGGAACTCTAAAATAAAGTAAGACTAAATGATGAGAGAGCTGGAAGGTAAGAAGCCAGACTTCATAGGACTGGTAGAAACAATAATACAAAGAATAATTGGAATCAACAACAAAAAATATCACCTAGACATAACTTGCCAGGAATGGCGGAGTATTAACACTAAATAGCGGCAAATTTGTGATAAAATCCATAAAAACTCTGAGATAATACCTAACTTGGAACATTTTGAATTTGGAAACCTTTCCCTAACATATTCTCACAGTATAAATACCACCCTACTGGAACGAGGAAGTCAAGGAATTACAGAATAGGCTACTTTACATGATAAAATCATTAAAATCTAAATGTGAGAATTAGAAAGTCATTGTAATGGGAGACTTTAACTATCATATCAAAGAACTGAGCAAAAGACTGTATAAAGAAGGCTTGGTTGAATCCATTCCGTAAGGAGTGGAAACTCACATTAAAGGGAATTAGCTGGACAGAATCTTCTAAAACGTGGATACGATCAGCTAGGAGACGGACTAACTAAGACTAAACGACCACAAACTCATCTTAGCAAAGATAAAAATAAAATACTTGGAGAAAGATCTAAAACTTACTGATAGAGAAAAAAACTACAGAGTATCTGACATTAGAAAACAATTAGTTAAAATCAATGAGAATTGAGAGAGAATTTTAATTTTAGATGAACATTTGCATAAATTATAACTCAGGTAGTCTCATATATAACGTAGATAACTCATTTCAAGGCTTGATACCTTATGCCAACTTCTAGAAAGCACCTGTCCCAATAAGCTATTTCAAATCTTCCAAACTTGCAATTACTTCATTCTCCTTTTTTGCATCTGATACTGCTTCCAACAACACTTTATTGAATCGTTTTTTGTAGATCAGGCCCACGAGCTACTCTAACTTGTCGAGCTTTTCGATCGATATTTATTTCATCTTGTGCAAAATTTGCTGCTTTGGTAAGATAGTTATTGGAAAATACTTTGACTATAAGGCGCCCATGTTCCTAGAACTCCGACCTCTCATCTAAAGATATTAGCTTTCGGAGTCAATGTCACATGCAATAAGTACTTAGGCGTCCACTCTAAACCTGGTGTTATAGCCGTAGCTCTCATCCTTGTCTAAGATTAAGACCCCATTCTGCCAAGATTAAATTTCCTCCAGAGTGGTTTATGAAATGCTCACTCTCACTTTTAATTATCCAATTTGCTCTACCATGCCTTTCACCATGTCCATATCATAGCCATTACAAAATATAATTAGAGGTACAGAATGGCCACACTCCTCAATCTCTTTTTTTATTTTTTAAAGCCTCTCATCTGCGTTTGCGCAAACGATGATATCTCCTCCTTAGTCTTGACTCAAATCATTCAGAATCTCGTACTCGCTCTTGAATTTCAAAACTTTCGGCTATATACAAACTTGGGCGAGCACTCTCAGGATGCCTTAATCACATGTAGCACTGAACATATAAGATCTGGTCAACCCTAAATCCCATACTCCGTACATTTTTCCTTCGTGATAGTAATATGGATATTTCCAAGTGATGTGATCGAATTCATCAATTATCATAATGTCATAAGTTTTTTTTTATTTGTAAAAATTCTCAATGGTTTCTATTTACAACTGGATGCCCAATGGTTGGAGAAATTTCTATGTTTACAGTTTGAGGATTTAGTCTGGAACTATTATAACGACCTTTTTCCCTTACTATATCCAATAGCATGCTAACAATCCCTGAACCCAGGTCTTGCCTGATGCTGTAGGCATCTGGACCTGAATGTTATTCTGGTGGTGATTCAAGATGATTGCAGCTAATGTTGACTGATAAATCGAGTGTTTATAATCTAGGCAGCTTTCCTGCAATGATTACGAGCAACTAAGCATAGCATCTAGAGTAATCCTGACCTCTAAATTCTAAGATTTAATAAACTCTTCTCATATCTCCTGACTCTTACTCTCAATCTTAGATACATCTTTTTTATTTTAGATTTTGATTGCATTTTAGCGAGTTCTCGCATCCAAAATACCTCGTCCTGTTGAAATAATAATTCTAACTGGTCAAGTTCGTAGTCTTTGACAGACTGAAGCACAACGACCAAGCGTTCCAGTTGTAAGTTTATGTGCTCACGTCTTGCCATTATCGTCAGAAGAATCCTCCTCTGTGAGAAAACTGCGATAAGTTCATTTAATGTATTTTAGGGGTCTTGCTTCACTTTTGATATAGATATCATCTTGATCAAATCCTCTCTATAAAGTTGGTTGATTCTCCTTAGAGTGGATATGAAATCATTGTAGAGGAAGTTATCTTTGCTTTTAACTATTATCTCTGCTTCTTTTTCATTGAACCCAGTCTTACTTAGGAATTACTGAAAAGTACTATTACTCTCCAATGAGGAGAGAGTCTTGAGCGATGATATAGCATTCAAGTCCAACATTAAACTGATCAAGCCCATTGTCATCGTCTAATTGGTGTCCTTCAGGTGTCTGTTGATGGATGATGCCATCACTCCTAAGATCTTCTTCTCTGCATCGTCAAATATTTGAATGTCTACATTTTGTTTCAAGTTTGGGTAGAGGGTGTAGATCAGAGTGTGTCCCTCTAATGGCAACTCATGTAAGATGGATGCCGCCGATAAATGTAGTTTTAAGATTTGTGATTGCGTAAATGCTTTGATCTCTTTTTCTATACTTTAGATCTCCCGAGTCTTGAACAGCTCAATTATGTGGGTCTCTTAATGCTTGAGTTAGGACTCAACACAATTGCTATAAAATTCTTTGTCTGATATCAGAGACTGATTCAATTTTTGGATCAGGTTAAGTTGTAATTCATCATCAAGTTCAGAGTGGTGCTAAATAAGGAAATTTGACAATTGAGTTATGTCATTCTGAGGTTGGGCAGCTTGCGAACTACCACTTAAAGTCCTGATTCTTTGCTTTTGGATATTCTTTTATATCCGATCTGATTAGGACCTTTCTGACTCCCTTTAACCCAATATTGAATCTCCCTTGGATTTCTTTCCAATTAGGGTTCATCGAAGATTTTATCGCTTCACTCGGATGTAGTTTTTAATGCTATCACGATCAAGTTGACTTAGAGGGTGTTCTGACAACTTGGGATGCTCTTGGATATCCTTGTATGTTTTTTAGTAGCAGTTGGTAATTAGGCTCAGGACCATCTTGGTCTCAGAGCTTAGCATTTTGGTAACTGGCTGATCATAATAATTCTTGACTTCATTATAAGTCTTGAAGGAGTTACATTCATGGTCCTTACTTCGCTATTTTGTCACCCTTTTATTAAGATCTGGACATGCCTTTGGTTTAGATGATTAAGGAGATTTAGTCGATGATGATTTGGAGTTGAAGCGTGAATCGTCACTATCGTACATGGAGTTTTGAGAGTCGCTCATTTTAAATTTAGGAATCTATTAATTTTTGAATTTTTTGAATTTTAATTTATAACACTTATTAAGCTAATCTAACATCATTAATAACTGATATTAATAATGGGGGGAGGGTAATCATGAAAATGTGACAACAAAAATTTTTTAAAAAAAAATCATAAAAAGGCTAAAAAGTCACAAAAATCACAAAAAGTCACAAATAATCACAAAAAATCACAGATAATGACAAAAAAGTTCCAAACCCTAAACTTATAAAATTTTTGTGAAAAAAGTCACTCAAGACCCCTCCCTTTTTGTAAATCGATCCTATATTAGATTTTTCATATTCAAAAGTGTTATTACTATTAAAAGGGCTGTTTTTCTTATAGTTAAGGTATATATTAATATTTTATTTTTAATTGGCCTATAGGAAATATTATTTATGGAAATGAATTCCATCAAAAGATCATACAACCAATTTCAAATGAGTGATGGTCAAGCTAAGACAGGATCCTGAAGATTACTCCTCAAGAGCTTGGAGGACAATTCAAGTCCAAAGTAGACATCTACACCTACCTAACTGAGATTCGTAATATATTTGCCCCTTACATTAATAGTGGGATACTACATGCCTCCAATCGAGGGCATCAACAGAGAATACCTGAGACTAATCTTTAAGGGAAGTAAGAGACTTCTAAAAATGGACCAGATCAAGATGATTAAGGTCCCAAAGTACGATGAACTCTCAGTAAGGCAGCTATACCTGCAAGTCTGTGACGACCAAGAATTGAGCATCTAACTGCCTGACATGTCAAGAGAAGTCAAAGCCTATCGATAGGCAATACTTCTTCAACGTGCTCAATACAATCCAGCCTGACTATCTCTCCCACATCATCAACAAGTCAAGGGTAGGCAGGAATGGTGGTAATGGTCAGGGGCAGAAGAGTGATTACATTTTGATCTCTGACGATTGGTTCTCACAGTTGACCAGTCATCCATTTATTTCAAGTATCATACTCTACATTAAACTTAATACTTTTAGAAAAATCGGGAAGGACCATGCAGCTTTTGAAGGCTTCAACAAAACTAATGAAGGCCAGGAAGCCCAAGTAATCCCCTCCAAAGGTTTTGTCTCTTAAAAGATTCAGAGGAATCGAGCATGCCTCAGCTAGCAAAGGTAACAAACCAAGTGATGGAGCTCGCCTTTTAGAAACAAACAGCACAATGTTTGAGTCTTAATCAGACACTGGCATGATGAACAACAATGCAATAAGATTTAACATATGAGCTTTAGTTATCTTAATTTAAATAAACATCATAAATCAATCTTCCTGATTTTCTTCCTGCATATGTCTCTTATAACAGTGTCATCTATACTGCAGAAAGCTTGCTTCAAGACTCGCTTCGCATCAAACTTCTCGTCCTGTCCAACGATCTTCATCTTCATCCTCTTGAACTAGTTCTTGAGCACTGAAAAGTAATTTTCAATAGGATTGTATTAAGGCGAGTATGGTGGAGTAAAAATGAGAGTGATATCTAGCTCATCAGCCAATTTTTTAATCTTCTTGCTGTGGTGCACTCTAAGATTGTCAAGTACTAATGCAAGCTTATTTGTCAAATTTTATTCGTGCAAGCCTATGATAAAATCATAAAACTTTTCAATGTCCACTGACCTCTCATAATTGTAGTATAGCTCCAGACCTCTGTCAGGAGATACTCCTGCAACTACTGCAATACTCTTTGTGAATTGCAGTTTGTCTTTTACTATGATATTCATATGTCTATTGCTGTACTCTTGCTTAAGGTTAGTGGAGTAGGTAAACATCACCTCGTCTATAAATACTACTTTCCTACCTTCTTGCTGGGCATAATCTAACTTGCTCCTCATCTCTTAAAACAGCTCACCTGTCTTAAGTTTTTAAGTTGGGCTCATATACTTGCTCACACAAATAAACTTTCTCTTAATTCCTTTTTCCTTGTATAGTCAAGAAAGCTTAGAGGGAGATATTCTAAGCTCTGGAAACTTCCTATGGAACATCACACATCTTTCCCCCAAGGTCATTCCTGCCTGATGCTGTAAGGTATTCTAGTCTGTGAGAAACTCAATGTTTTCTTCAGATAACATGCTAATTCTTTCAATTTTGTTGTCGTTGCTTGCATTTTGGCTCCTAAGTGAGCAAAGATTTCAGACCCTGGAGTATGGAATGTTGGTAAGACTGCTTATCAAAGAGTAACTGAGATAGATTAGGGAATCCTCAGATGGGTTCAAACATCTGAACCTGAGATGAGTTATCAAGTCTTGTACATTTTAAATAGCTTCTAGAGGATTTATCATTCCGAGATTGTCGACGTTTAGTAGTTTTTGGTAGATTTTATTTGAATTTAATATTTAAAAATTATTATTCCGGCCCCAACTTCAAGTGTATCAAAGTTTTTTGAATTTAGTTTCGGAGTAAATTTTAACCCGGCATGGGTTAATTTTTACTCCGAAAAGGATTTTGTACTTTAGTTCAGTTCGTTAGAATTTGATTCTCAAAATAAGTCAACAAGGCTAAAATCATGCCTCTTATGTGGCATCTGGATAAATCAGACTATTTTGAAATCAGTTTTCACTATAGTAGAGATGGCTCAAGCTCTGCCAGTTTGAAAACTATAAGTAAGTAGAGCAACTTTAGATACAATCCCCTTCCCAAGTCTGAAGTTAAGCATTGTTTAATAAGCTCATAAATAAGCGGGCCAATATATTATAACACCTGAGATTGTTGTTTTGAGTCAATTATCTACTCCTTTGTATATCCTTTCTAACATATTCGAATAAATTATGAGTTTATTATCCAAGGAAAATGGATATTGGATACCTATAAAGTGAGTTATATCAAGTTAATAGAAGTTTTAAAGAAATTTAAATAGTTTTAAAATTTTGATAAAAGTTCGTCTTGCTCCGCCCTGGGGGCCATTACCCTGAAGTGATTAAAGGATTGACATTGAAAGAAGAAAGAATAAATATATGGGAGAAAAAACTCAAGAAATAATCAGTAATAACTATAACGAACTTTATCTAGACAAGAGAGATACAGACCAAAAGATTAATCGAATAACGAAGAAGAAACAGAGAAGTATTGCAACTAGGAAGATATAGAAAAGAGCATTAGAGAGTGGAACTTCAACAAAGCCATTGATTCGGATGGATTTGATGGAAAAATACAATTAAAATTACCGAGGCTTCGAGAGACTCTAAGTTCAAAAATAGTAAAATGGATTATCTCATGAGAAATTCCTCAATATCTGAGAGAAGGGAGACTAATCCTATTGTGCGAGAACTTTGGAAACTCATTTCCCGAGATCAACAACACAGACCTATAGTGGTGAACTCACATATAAGCAAGATCATTGAAAAATTCATTATAAACAAACTTCAAGAAAATAATAGTGAACTACTAAAGACAGGAAACTACCAAAGCGGATTTAAAGAGAATAAGAGCACCAACCTTAATCTCATAAGACTATTGGAGCATAAAAAAATTTCCAGAAAATAGAGCAACAAGAGAGAAGCATATCTATTAGTAGACTTACAGAAAGCATAGAATTCAGTCTGGAAAGACAAACTACTATAAATTCTTAAAGTTAAAGCTAAGACTGATATTGACAAAAAGACAACAAAACTAATCGAAGACCTATATTCAGACAGTAAAATTAAATACAAAGGAGAGTATATAAAAGCGGAGAATGGAGTAAAGTAAGGAAGCAGAATCTCTCCAATGCTATTCAACATATACTTACAGGACGCACTTTACTCACAAAAGGAACTACACTCCCTTATAAAATAAGGCAAATTTATAGCATTCGTCGACGACATACTATTTAACATCAAAGACTAGTAACAACTCAAGAGGGTTATAGAATGCTTTAAATAAATAGAGAGAACTCACAATATGAAACTAAACACGAATAAGACCGTTTTCTTAAGCGACTCCAAACAATTCGAAAATCTGGAGGAAATTAGAGGGAGTTAAGAAAGTAAGAGAGGCTAAATACCTAGGGATTACCATCAACCTGGACACTTAGCAACTCCTAAGAGGAACCTGGAACGATATAAAAAGGCAAACTGAGCTATACTAAAGACTAGCTAAATACAACAACCCAACGATTTGCGACACAATTATGGTAGCTTAAATAAGATCTCTAGTCATCTACAAATACACACCTTTGATAGCAGCCAATATCTGAAGATAGATGAGATAGAAAATGAAAACTCAGCCAATTAGACTAGAATTTAAGACACCCAAAGACATCCCTAACAAAATTCTAAGAAAATTCACCCAGCTTAAGGATAGCAGCACCACAAACATTATTAAAGAACTAGTTTAAAAAAAACTTGACAAAATTGTGACACGAAATAGGATAATTCTTGGAAAAGACAGGGGATAAAAATCAAATCAAACAAAACATAGAAAAACTAAAAAAAGTCAAAAAAATATTTATCACGAGAAATTTCATAGATACAATGATTGTCATTAGTCAAGGAAGAACTACAGTAAACATGGGATTAGTCATTACTTCAACATTCATAAAACATTTGTGGACAAAATCACATGAGAAGATACAGTTTAATAAACTAGGCAGGAGATCCCAGAAGATTTTCCAGTTCGATTAGAGAAACTAGAATCATTGACATGAATGCCAAGACTCAGATAAAAATACTAGCTAAAATTACCTGGCTCGATGAAAGAATTAGAATATTAGAACTTCAAGAATATTACCAAAGGGTGAGAAAACTTTCTAGGGTGACATATATCAAGAAGTCGAAGATTCAACTCGATGAGGAAAAAATAAAGGATAAATAAGTCGAGTTAAATGTTCAAATTGAAGGATAATAATATATTGAGAAATAGAAATAAGTGAAATCTAAAATATAATCAAAATGATTAAATTATTTAGAGGATATTAACAAAAGTTAATAATAATAACAATAAAAGTAAATGAACAGATTGAATCAAAAAGATAACCATCACCAAAGAAGAATCAACAAGAAGGACATGATTTTTGACAGAAGAGGAGATATATCTGTAAAGAAACAATTCTGGGAGAAGGTCAAAGAGATAAGATTCAATCATAGGCAGAAGCAGAGACTGGGAAACACTAGGAGCAGAAGAATAGAAACAAAAGCAGGTGCCTCTCAACAAAGAAATGGGATTATAAGAGCTGACTTAATATTTGACAATCAAACCCCAGCAAGAAGATAAGAGAGACCCAAAAATAAAGAGTCGAGTTTGACAAGCATGAAGACGGAACATAGTGTATCCAAAGAGATCAGATGGCAGTAAAACACTTGATCGACTTATCTGAGGTGACGTGACATGAATTTGAATAGGTCATTCACGCCAAGAAGGGTTGGAGCCCACAAACTAATAGATTAATCACTATCGTTTGCTGCCCAAGCACAAGATCCAAGATTGAGAATGCTCTGATCCAAAGATTCAACTACAGAGAAGATGCAAGAGGAAGAGGAACTAGGGAATGTACTATGGACTGAGAAGTAAAAGCAACATTCGGAAGCCATCAACAACGAATGGAAACACACAAATCTCATCCGGGGAATCACATCTAGGAAGATATGATGGAATAATGCTTGAAGATGATAGAAGAGGTACAACTCAAAGAACAAAAGATCACTCAATTCATTCTCCCTCCATAGTCCTGAATGACAAAGGGATAGTACAGAGGGAGAAGAGCATCGCCTCTATGAATTGGAAACTAGAGAATGGCAAGTATTGGAGACAACAAGAACTTGTCGAGACAATCATTCTATCACAAACGATAGAGATAATTGACGCAAGAGGGCAAGTTGGTAGCCAAGCAATAAATAGCACAGAAGTATCATGGCCAACTTAACACCCTCCTCAAAGAAGTAATAGAGAAAGAATTCACTACCAATAAAATAACCATGAACTAGGAAATCAACCAAGTACCAGACCAAGAGGATTGCGTAGTAATGGCTATTCTAATGATAAATCACATAGCATTAGAAATCCCAGGCCATCCGGTATTCCAGATATTTGCAAAAGATTGGATCAACATGCAAAGGTACTACCTAATGTTCAACCTCGAGATTGGTTACATCAAGATAGAGATTGGAAGGTCCGGAAAAATGGGAGAAAAAAAGAAGTCTAAAGAATCACTGAGAATAAAAACGAAGTACTTTGGTAATGGACTAAGCAAGAGATGGACACAGAGATTATCAACCAAACTTCTCACATTGATTTGGGACGACCTTGTTCTGAAGAATAGTGCACAATTTGAATTGGAAAGAGAGAACGTCAATGAAGGTGAATTCAGCGAGGCCGGAGAGTAGCCTAGAGATGTTGAGTGGTATTTGTTCAATGAAGGAACAAGAATCTCTCTAATAACTCAAGATGTAAAGGGGGAAGAGAAGCTTAAGAGGGAGCGCGAGATGATGGAAGTGAGAACCAACATACCTCAAGGTTGAGAGATTATCAAGAATCATTAAGTTTAGACTATTACTCAAATGAAGAAGAGGGACCCGGAAGATGAAGATTAAAATCAAGGAGACAAGAGAGACGGGGAAGAAGAACAGAAATGAGAGTAATGAATTACACGATTATGCTATTTTCAACTTTTCTCAATTTGATTATCATTCTATTTTACTACCTAAGTGATTTACTAACTAACACTAACTATATTTTTATATTCAAATACCATTCTAATTTTATATGCATATCTGATTTAAAATTTATACATTTATATTTATAAATTCTTTTTTTAAACAAATTTTAAAATGGATTAGTAAGTTGAAGATTTTGAATTATATTATTATTTATGTAAATAAAACTTATGTGATAATAACTATATAAATTTTTATGTTGAACGAAACCATTTCAATTTTAATTAATTTTAGATTAACTGATAGTTAATGTTAAAATGAAACTAATAAATTTATTGGTAAGACCTTTTTAAGATTTACTTATAATTCTTGATTGATCTTTATATTTTCAGTCAGATTTTAACTTAATTACTGATGTTTAAATTATTTTCTATGGTTATTAAACATTTCCATTAAAGAAAATAAATTTCGATAGCAAGAAAGTTGATAATGAGAAAAGTATTACCAAATCACAGTCGTGATACTATAAAGCTTATATAATAATATTATGATGATTTGAGAAAAGTTAAATAATATCTGTAAAATCTTCAAAAAATGAAGTTTTTATCAGAGCCCCAATAACCATGGTCTCGACTTCTAATGTCTCAATCTTCTAGTCTAATTGTCCATTGAGGCTATTAATTGAGTCAAGCAGGTTTTAGAAGCTCTTCTTTAAGATGAGTATCTTTTCAGTTCTCTAAAGATGGCTCATAACAGAGTTTTAAGTCAGCCCTTGTCAAAAGATGTGGTTATTATAGGCAATTTCATAAGATTTGTGGTCACATGCAACATGGTCAAGAAATGATCCTACGTGGTTCCAAGTATGCAAACTAGATTTCTGCTCTTCGAATAGGCAGAAATGTTGTTTAAGTAATTCATGATAAGGACATGACACATGACCAAATCACAGTCATAACTCTAATTATTATAATAATAATAATAATATCACATTGTGGTCTCATGTGACCTTCGATCATTTATATATGTTGATACATAAGCCTCAAGCCCTCTTAGATTTTGAGTGCCTGTCTATTTGCGACACTTATTGCTTCTCCTTTTTGTGTTCTGTGCCTGACTTTCACTTCCTCTACTTCTTGGTTATGATTTTGATCTTCATTGACTTGACATTCTTTATGATTATCGTTCTACTAATTTATTGTCGAGTTGTTAACTTAGTACTACTTTTAAGTGTCAAGTTATCCAATGAGTATTTGAGTGAGTTGGCCAATCTAATACCTACACATGTCTGATAATAGTGCAACTTATTTTCTTTTAGTTTTCCAAGTTTCGAATGTTAAAATCATCTTGGTTTGATCCTTAATTTAAGTTTGATTTTAAGTATTATTTACCTAACATTTATAAAATTTCTTTCTTATTCTTATATTCTGATTTGGATCTGGTCAATTTTTCGACTTCCATCTCGTTTATGATCGTGGACTCTAGAGTATCCAATGGTTCCTGCCATTCTTCTAGCATTTCGGATTTAATTCCTGTGTTGTCATTGATGAGTTCATTCTGACGCTGGAGTGTTTATTTGACGTTTTAAAGTTGTTTTCTATTGCTTAAGTTCATATTTTTAGTAAAATTTGTTTGGTCAAAAATATTTTCAGGCTGGAAAGTTCTGATCCTCATATTTTGTGTTTGTAGCACGTCATTCACTTTTTAAAATGCTTTTTACTATATCGTAGTAAAAAGTGGGGAAAAGAAGGAACTTTAAAAAATAAGGTTTTGTTGTTCGGGTCTCTGGATTTTATGGGTGCCCCCTATTTTCTGAGATATTGAAGCATGGTTTGAATAATTCTCTCCATGTAAGTTTGTTTGATGATTTTATATGTTAGCTTTTCCCCATTAGTCAAGTGAAGGCAATATTATATTTGTGTTATTAAATAGCTATTATTATTATTATTATTTAATGCTCTACATAAATTAATACTGGGGATTAAACCAACCAGGTATATATAATCATTTTTATGCTCTTTCTTCCCTTTCTCGCTACCATTGGTGTCCTGTATTGGAGACGGGGGATTTCGTTTGGCTCCTAGGATTTGTTGCCCAGATGGATGGTTAGTTTCTTAAAGTCTGTTTCCTTCCCAATCCTTCATTAAATAGCTTTACGTTTGTAGCCTTAGGCGTAAATATATTTTATTAGAAAAATTGACTTTAGGACCCTGATAGTTAGCCTTGAGTATTTAGTTATTAAATATGGAGATCCCATTATTTTGAGGTTAACTAAATCTTTAAGTGTAAGTTTATAAGAAGAGGCTCTGGTTCTAGTCTTTTTGAAAGAGACTAATAAATTTCTTCTCATCTGGCTAATATATTGGAAGAGGAATTGGGATTGTATCTTCTTGTTGAAGATCAGATTAGTATTTACCTTTAAGCTTTCTTTTCATTTTTTTACTCTATAGTTTCTATGAAATGGTCAGATATTAGTCTGTCATATTTGGTTCGTCTAGCGAGCAAGTTAGAAGATTCGATTCTTGTTTGTTGAGGTCTATGTTTAAGAGACCCATTTCCGCAAAGTCTATTAGTTTTTGCTAATCATTGAAGTAATCATCTGGATTAAGTTATGAGAGGAGTAATTGCCCCTGGTCTTATTAAAGACTTTTATCACCGTCGTTGGTGAAGATGGGGGGGAGTAGTTTGATTAAATTATTATTAATTAGGAAAGTGTCAGGAAAGTGTCTCATTTCTGAGTATTCGTCGTAATAACTTTATACAAGGAATGTTTAACATTTTTGATTTATCGTTACTATCTCTGTTACGTCAACTTATTAACCTATTATGTTAATAATCAAAACATCCCATTAAAATCAATTTTACCGAACTTAAGGTCCACCCACTATTCTGTGTTCAAACTTTGTCTCGATTAAAGTACAAGTTTAAGATGAGACATCTATAATTTAATGAAGTATTCACTGTTATTCGAAGACATTCTTCCTTCATATAATTATTCATAAATTTATAATTAGATTTTAAAATTCACTTATTGATTCTTTTTATTTAAAGGATTTTCTTTATTCTCTTGTTTGAAATCAAACTCAAAAAATTCTTATTAAAATGTATATTAAAACAAATGCAAAATTGAATTACGCTCTCATGCAGATGAATACAATTTTTTAAAAAAAGTAAACTATAGAAAAGAATGCTAAACACCTTGAAAGTGAAGTTGGCTTTAAAATTATTGAGAAATAAATGTTTTACTATTTTCAAGATTAAACTAATGAAAAATAATAATAATATTAAAATAAGCATAAAGGTATATTTTTAACCAAAAAAATAATACAATTTAAAATTAAATTTAAGGTAAATTATAGTATAGTTGAGCTTTAACTCAACACTCAACAATTTTATTTTCATATTTCTATGTTAATATTAATTAAAACAATTACAGTATTTGTTTCTTTGTTGATTGCTCCATCAAACCCTGTATTTGATCCTTCATTATCTTTCGATGCTTGCGTTTCTATATGTATCTTATGGGCATTTCTATAGTCCAATTATGATATGAAGCATCTTCTTCATTGGTGATTTGCCCTTCCTAAGTACATTCCTCTTGTTTAACCTCCTCTTGAGTAATTTTTACTTTACATTAGGTGCTGAAACGTTAATTTTATTTTAAAAAATAATTTATCTTGAAACTTTAATTAACAATAGTTATGCTGAAATTTTATAGCAAAGTAACTGGATGCCACACATGGTTACTTCTCTTTTTAGAGCATTTTTATCTTACTAAGTTCATGATAGGATTTTTAACATGATCAAGTTTAATCCTTTGTATAGCTCGTGATCTCAAAGACTGCTTAATTAACTCTGATAATATTGTTTATGATTATTTTGCTTAAGAATTGTGTAAATAGAAGTATGTGAGGTAGTGAATTAGTCAAATATCATTGATTCTCAAGCTTTTCAACATCTTGATGATTTTCTCTTGGGTCTATATATATATATTATAATTTGTAAAAGATTTTCACTATCTATTTGAATTTCAAAAAATTCTTTATTTAGGGTCTTTTGCAGTCCTTTGTTTTGAGATCTGCTCTCTCTTTAAATAGACTGAGTATTTTGCTTTGAAGCATTTCTCCCTATTAAAGTAACATTTTTTGTCTCTATTCCGTTTATTTTCTTATCCTAATAATTTAACCATGAATTTTTGTGTACCTTTTAGTGAGTATTTACTCATATGTTCAATCAATTTATCAATGTCAGCAACATCATAAATATTCCTTTTAAAGTTATATTTTATTTAATAGCTGAAACAAATAGTAACCTTTTATATAGCTTTTCATCTCTTCAAATTGATCCAACATTCATTTCATATATATCTTGGTCTTGTTCTTATTTAAGGTACGCATCTATTCTCTAAATAATAATTCCTTTGAATATTTTTGCAACTTATGGGTGGCAATCTTTTGTTAAATTTTTATTATTGATTGTTGTTATAAGTTCTCTCTTTAATTTATATACTAAATTAATATGCAATGGTTAAAGACATGTTAACTCTCATTTTAACTATAATAGTCAACTTTCAGGATCTATGACTACGCTCCCAGAATCGTTTCATTTTTATGTTTATTATCTATCATAATTTTCTCTTCAAACTCTAATTGCTTATTGAATTTATCTGATTGTGATTCTTTTTCTGTGTTGTCAGTTGATTGTGTTTCACTGAGTGAATACTAGATTAATTTTGTCTAATTTTGTAAATTTTTATTTTAATTTAATTTGTTTATTTAGGTAACAATTAAACAATTACTAATTATATACATATTATTAGTCTGGCTGTTAAAAAATTCCTAACAGATCTATTTTCGTATTTAGTAATCACTAGTATTACATAAATCTTTTTTTATATTCTTTAAGCTTAAACTGGTCTAATAAAGTTCTATTCAGTTCTCACTTACCATAATTGAAGTTCCTTTACTTGATTTTCATTATCTAATTAAAGTTTGTTATAACTGTGTTCATCGATATTGGTGTTTAAGTCTTCGGTAAGTCTAATGAAATCGATATTAACAAAAAGTATGAAATAACTTGTTCTTGTGTGATAATACTCAACCTGTCCTTTCAAACCTTTTATTAACTAAAACCCCATAGATCAATTAAGACACGAAGATTGGGGAAAAGAACAATTAATTTAAAAATTAATTATAATTTGCTGAAATTAAATATAATTAGGCTAAAATCAATTTTACACACTCTGATTAGTTTATTTTATAAGGACAATTAATCGAGCCAACAGTTTTAATAATTAGCCCAAACATTATAATTATGCGCCAATTATAATTAATTTTTAATTTAATTGTTCTTTTCCCCAATCTTCGTGTCTTAATTGATCTATGGGGTTTTATATAATATGGCAAAAATAATAATAATATGATCACATTGAGGTCTCTGGGGACCCCCGATATAAAATACATGTTAATATATAAGAGTCAAGCCCTTTCATTTAAATTCCATATCTTTTGTCTTAATATAATTTATATTATCTCTTTAAATTGATTCTCGTCTCTTTTAATTTTGTCTCAATCACCGTTGCTATGTCTGGATTATAGTCAAATTTGCTTCTCTCAGTTGAGAAGGCTTATATTCTACTAGCTAGTTTAGCTAGATCAGCTCTGAGTTCTATTACACCAATCTGGTTATGAGGAAGATGCTTTCAGTTAGCTTCGAATTCTTGGCCACATTTGCATTGATCTGGTTTGCTAAAAGCTTTAGGTTAGTGATAAATTAATATCATTTATGAGTTAATACCATATATTTTGCAATCACTTTTGTTCTATAATTTGTGTATTTTGAATAGCTTGCTAGGTCCATTAACTAAGCGTTTGAAGAATGTTTGATTGTTTGCCATAATATCTCATTTTTCCTCATCCAGTCGTCTTGAATAATTTAGACGTTAGATAAGTATAGATGTATATTTACTGGATTAATGATATGATTGCTAGATCTGCTAGAAAAGGAGATGCTCAAAAAGTATAATTCTATTTGAGCAGAAAACTTTTAAGAATGAGTCACCTCTTTAGATGAAAGTCTCCGCCCCTTTTTATATGATTATATCATCTCTTGTTTTATTGGGATTTTGATGCTGCTAAAAAGGTGTTTGTTTAGTTTAAACCCTTGAGAAATATATTATTAGTATATTCTTTGATAGAGATAATCATCACTTTTTAATTTGTTTAAATAAGAAGGTTATTATTCACTATGGATCTCTGTTGTGATCTCTTCGAAGATTTTAATAGGATGTTAACTAATGATTTAGTAGTAGATTCTAAATTACTTCTTATATTAGGAAAGGTTGTAAAGTCGAATTTCTAGGCGCTAATGTCGACACATTTATTATCATTAATATTTTTTCATAAAATTTAAGTGGTCCCTATCTATTGATTTGATGTCGTCAATATTGTCTCCAGGATCGAATTTGAATGCAATTTCATCTCCATATACTTTTATTTTCTTTCTTATCTTAAACTTGTATTTTCTCTAATGTTTTTATTGCATTGTCTAGTTAAAGTACAAAAAATAAAGGTGAGGTCTTTCCTTCATGTGGTACTCCTCTACTAATTGACATATTGGTTCCTTACCAATGAAGGTGGTAGGGTTATAATAAGTATGTGAAAGTAATTAACAGCAATTTATCCCATATATCAACTTTTTCATTAGAATGTGGATTACTTAAGAATTCTATTTAAAGTTTCTAGAAATTTTGTTCAGATTTCTGATCAGAAATTCGTGTCGTGGCGTATTAGGTACTAAAGAGGGTGTCGCTTTGGGGTTGTGCTTTTGGAGGTTTTGAATCTCATCGTTTGACCTAGTTTTCCTCTTCTGATTCAATAGTCTCGTAGTCAAGGTCCCAGAGATCAAATCCTTCATCTTCTAGATCCGGATCAATGTCGAATTGGGGAACGCTGATAATTTTAGCGCCCTTCAAGACAGCGGCTAAAGCCTTCATGCACGACATCGTTATTGCTAAGATTCTAATTTAATAATTCTAATATGGTAAGAATTATGCAATGCAAAAATAAAGTTTTGGATAATTCATTAAACAATATATCCATTAGTTCTTGCTTCTAGTCCCTCTGGCTCTGTTTTATTTAAATTATACTATAATTAATATATAATGAGTTATAAAATCCTTAATGGGCAATAGAATAAACACGAAGATAAAAATATAATAACTCTGATACATCTGTTTATCAATAAAAGAAGAGCAACAGAATAACTTCTGTTAACGAGTTTGAATCGTTTCTTTTATTAATATATTATACTCATTAATGATGGTTTCTGTTGATTAACTGGATATTTAAGTAATTTAATATAATAAAGTGTAACTGTCTTGCCTTTGATGAATGAAATAAGTTTTAATCCCAATTTCCTAAACAAAACTGAATAAATTGGTTTTAATTTAAAAAAGTTTTATTAGTTTAAATATATATATATATATATATATATATATATTTAAATATCAATATAATCAAAAAATTATTTCTTTATTTTTTATAATATGAGTAAGTTACTGATTAATTAATATAAAATTTAACTATTAATAGATAATTATTTTACTCCTAATACTCATTGATTGATTCATTGATTTACTTATTCATTAGCTTAATTAACTGTATTTATATTGGTATATTCCTTATTAATTGTAAAAAAAATAAAAGAGAAATTTTTGTCTTTATAGTTCAAGCCATGTTAATTGATGACACAGTTGATATAATCAAATTACTTGCAACAAATATATTACATATATAAAATGTAAAGTAATATAAATATATAAAATAAGAAAGTTATTATAACATATTTATATAATAGTAAATTTGAAGTTTCTCTCACTTTTTTATTGGAACCTTTAATAAGCATTTACATCATTATCCTTAGCTTTATATTATGAAGTATTGATATAAATGGATTAAATTAATTCATATTTATGAGATTTTATCAATTCAAAGTATATATTCAATTCATCTATATAAATGGTGTGTGTTTAATGATTAAAATTAAATAAATTTAACATAACATCGTTTAATATTATAATCAAAATATCAATTTTAGTCGTGACGTAGAAAAGTATATGAGTGAGTTGAAGTGACAGTTCCATGTCGTGGCAGTCATGATGTAGAAAACTACGAAATACCACTATCACTATTTCCTATTCTCTTTCCTAAAATCAAGATGATTCCAGCATAATCTTAAAAAAAACGAGATCGTAAAATTCAACTAAATAACAGGGAGTGGAGATAAACACTTACCTGTTCCACCACTGCTGGGAAACGTAATCCCTATCTTTTAGCTGTGGTAGCTTCAGCACCCTAAACCGGTGTTGGAGATAAATCCTTATCTTTGACTTCAATGGTTTTCGTCTTATCACTTTTGAAAGCAGAGAGTACCTCCATCTTGTTCCCTATTACCTAGGAAGGTGAACTCAAACCAGGAAAACTCATCTATACAGGGAAATTCTTGTGTCTAGCGACTCGAGGACTTTAGTAGCTGACAGATTGAACCCCACCGACTGGCCCCTAATGCGTTGTGCCCAGCAACCCTCTACTTGCCCTCAGTAGGCCTTAGTATAATAAAAAGCTCTATTAGAAAGCCTTAAGAGAGATTGGTACCTCACCTAGCAATTAACTTTCTAATTTAATTATAAGAAACAAAAGAAAAAATCAAACATCTACTTAGAAAGAAAAAATTCAGAGAACTGCCACATGACTCTAATCTTATGTTTGTGAGAAATGTTTTATTAATTCACTATTTACACTAACTTAAATTGCTAATTTTTAAACATAAACTCCTACATAAACCCTAATTCATAAAACCCCTTAATAAACCATTTCAAAATTCTAATAAAATATGCCTAAATAGTCTACTTTTATCAATCATAAACCTAATCAAACAAATTTAAAGGTTTTGGGGTTTGATTGTAGAGTGGGTTATTAAAAGCTAGTATATTTTAATTTTACCAATTGATAGTTAAATTAGAATAAATAATACAATATTATGAATCACTTCACCATGTCATTAATTAATAATCTTTGTGTCACTATTAATTCAAAACCCCAAAACCCCTTAATGAGGTTTATAAGTGCTTTGATTTGTAGGGAATTTGTTAGGGGTTGGGGTTATTAATAGGTTTTAATGTGAAATTTATAGTAAATGTATTTAATTTAATCACTCAAAATGCACTTTTGGATCATGTGGGAGAGGTCTGAAGTTTATTTAACTTAACCACAACTCTATCTTCTCTAATGTTATGTCTGATCTAGAGTTTGGTTTTAAGATTATTGATTCTGCCATTTATTTTAATGATTGAAATGCTCTGGTTTTGTCTATAAATTACTTGATTCTTTACTTAGCATCTTTCTCACACCTTGTAGAGTAGTAATCATTCCGAGGCATATCGCACTCTATTAGTATTGCTGCTAAAGCCCACACATCCCATTGATAGTCTCCATCTCTCCAGTCTTCTCTTTCAGGATAATAGCCTGGAGTTCCCATAACACTTCCTAGCCTTGATACTTCTACCCTTAATGCTCTGTTGAAGTCCATTAATTGTCACTCTTACAGGTGAGAAGTTTATCATAACATTCTCAGGTTTCAAATCTCTATGAAAAAAGCCTAACTTATGTAGCTCTTTTATACCTTGTAAGGTTTAAGTTGCTATCAAAGCAAGCTACCTATGATTTCTTTGATCAGATATGAAATCTCTGAGTGTCATTTCAAAGAGTGGTAGTCTGAAAGCCACATGATCTTTGGCTAGGAGAACAGCATCTAGCTTTATTAAGTATTTGCACTCTTTAAACTTAGCCTGATTGAGTACTTAATACTCATTAGTGAACTCCATTTAATATTTATCATTACTAAGGAGATAGTTGAAAGGGTATACCTTGTAAGCATACTGATGATCCTTAATAACTTTCTTGTCATAGGAGTCTTTTAGAATTAGGTAGCTTTAGAGAGAAGTGTCTAGGTCAATTTAGGCAAGAACAGGAATCTTTTTATATTGAATTTTAATCATAATCTTTGTGATTTCAGATGCTTGTAGGTTGCGTGATTTCCTCACATATTCTGATTCACTAGCTTGTTCGAGCTCTACCATTTTCGAAGATTCTCTTGTTTTCTTTTGTTAAGTAGCTTCAATTCATCTTCATGCTTTTCAATCTCTAAATCTTTCTTGTGAGCTTTTAAAAGATGCTTCCTTAAATCTCTAGTATGAGCATACTGCTTATGGCACTCGAAGCAATAATACTTTCCGTCGATTTTTATCGTGCTTTAAGTATACTGTTGGCTTGGCTTCTCTATGCTCTTTCATATGCCTATACCAACTAGATTTATGAGCGAAATCTCTCTCACACATTTCACAAAAGTATACTTCTATTTCTTCAGTTTGTATAGGGATATCATTTATACCTTTCTCCTCCTCTCTGTCTCCCACACACTTGTTTGCCATTTATTTTCTATTATTAATTTCTATTTTAATAACAGAGACCTCAAGTGATAGCTCTGGTAGTTCTTTATGAGAGTTCATCTCACAGCTATCACACT
>ARYC01004493.1:0-43763 GCA_000711775.1 Oxytricha trifallax | reverse complement strand
ATACACCTTGTATGCGTATTGATGATCATTGATAACTTTCTTATCAAAGGAGTCCTCTAGAATAAGATAACTTTAAAGAGAAGTATATAAATCTATCTACGCAAGAACTGGTATTTTCTTGTATTGAATTTTGATCATGATTTTTGTGATTTCAGAGGTTAGTTAGTTACGTGCCTTCTTTACGTACTCTAACTCACTAGCTTATTCAGGCACTACCACTTTAGAATATTCCCTAGATTTTCTTTTGTTGAGAAGCTTCAACACAACTTCATGCTTTTCAATTTCTATGTATTTTATGTGAGCTTTTAAAAGATGTTTCTTCAAGTCTCTTGTATGTGAGTACTACATATGGCACTCAAAGCAATCATACTTCCCATCGATTTTGTCGTGCTTTAAGTATACAGTAGGCTTGTCTTCTCTATGCTCCTTCATATGTCTATACCAGCTTGATTTATGAGCGATATCTCTCTCACACAGCTCACAAAAATAAACTTCAGCTTCTTCAGTTTGTATAGGAATTTCATTAATACCTTTCTCCTCCTCTCTGTCTCCCACACATTTGTTTGCCGTTTATTTTCTATTATTAATATCTATTTTAATAACAGAAACCTCAAGTGATAGCTCTGGTAGTTCCTTATGAGAGTTCATCTCACAGCTATCACACTTTTTATTGACGCCAAAGTTCAGTCTCATTTAGTTTGATGGAAGTGTTGTTGTTTTTCTTAAAATGTTAGCGCTCATATTTAAATTTGAATTTAAAATTATAAAACTGTCTCTTTAACTGAGAGCTTATATGATAGCTTTGCAAGCCTACAAGTTTCAAGGGAAGTTCTTAGAGTATTAGTGAATAAATATAAGTGTTAAGAGACAATCCAGCTCTAAATATGGGGGAGGAAGTAACCATTTTTACTATCAATAATAAGTTGATTATAGTACGTACCGATTTAGGAGGTGAACCTAATTAAGTACGTACTGCTTTGGGAGGTATTTTGTGATTTTATGATTAAAATTAGGGTGCTCCTAATTAAGTACTAGCTTAATTAATGCTCCTAATAAAGTACTAGCATTTTAGGAGCTGCTCCTAATTAAGTACGTACCAATTTAAATTAAAAAATATGGAATTATATCAGTAGAATTTGATATCAATCTCTCAAGTTTGAAACCAGTTCTCGAAACCTTCTCCATATCCTTCTAAGAGGTTGACATCCTATAGGATGCCCATATTTAATAGTAAATTTTACAGAGGTAAATAATTGAAATCAATAAACTTAACTTTGAATATCATTTCTTAGATCTGTAAACAAGATGGAGTCAATGAATGATGCAATGAAAAGAGTGCAAGCACAAGAATTAATTCAAAGATTTAGAAGCAAGGAGGATTACGCTACCTGGTGCAGCAAGGTAATGAACTCATAGTAACTAATCTTGAATATGTAGTTGGTTTGTTCCTGCCAACGATGGAAGTTACTAAAATTTCAATTTTAAGAGCCATACTCTGAGAAGAGAAGAAAGCATTGAAAACTTAAGATGTAAAGTTTGCAGAGATCCCAAACTATCCAGAAATCTCAGTGATAACTTATATGATGATGCTATGAATGACCCAGAGGTTTCTCTGTACCTGCCTTCTAAGAAGCAGTTGTCAAATAAACTACCTGAAAGAAACTATTTCTTTGGCATTCTTGCAACTATTAAAGGTGATTACTTGAAAGAAATTATTCAAGAATCTCATAAGAAAAGGTACAGCATCTCTTCAGAAGATAAGGACAAACAAGGGATCAAGATAAGTGATAGCTGGCTATCAGAGCTGCAGAAGCACCCTTATGTTTCTAGTAAGATTTGTGGCTTAACTCTTTAGAAAAATCTGGAACTGGCATCTTCTTGATGAAGGAATAGAGCAAGCTTCACAGAGAGCGAAAGTCGCAGACAAAGTATGAAGTTAGCAAGAGACTTTATTCAAATATTTAGCCTCCAGTGTCGATGAACATAGATGCTGGAGCTGGCAGCAAGAGAAGAAACCTTGGAGGAGGGAAGCAAGAAGTAGAAGAAAAGAAAGAGAAGCCAGCTTCCTCTAAAGAATTTAAATGTGACTTATGTATTCATTAACTTAACTACAAAACTTATTTATACATCCACTCTCCCTTCTTTAGCACACTTTTATGCCAACTAATTATCAACTCTCTTAGCTGAACTTTTTATATAATTGACTGTATCAATAGGTAGGTCATGCATCAGGTGGTATAGCAGCAGTTTCTTGTAACTCTTCCTTGTATCTCTTGTCTTATGAACTGAAAGATTATCAACAAACAGTATAATCTCTTATTCAGGGTACTTCTCTCTCAGCTGCTCTAAGAACTTAATATACCGCTTTGTCTTAATAGAGCGAGGATGAATAGCATAAGTTTCTAAACCAGCATCCTCGCTAATACCTCCAAGAATTGCCATTGTTTATACTTGACTTTCTAGTCATATACTTCTATGTTATTATGCCTCTTATACCAAGACTTCTAGATGAAAGTGTTGAAGTAAAAACAGCCTCGTCAGCATGAATATACTTAATATTATTCTATTAGGCTCTCTGCATTTAATTATAAATATAATTTAAGTTGTTGTTGTAAAATGGCAGAGTGAAATCTATTACTCTCTTGATACGATTTACACCTTTGTAAGATATGCCGTTTCGTTTATAAATGTTTTCAACAGATTATGTATAGATCTTCAACTCAGGGAACTGGCGGTGAAACATAATAGCTCGTTAGTCGAGAGAGAAGTGAGCCCGATACTTCAAAGTTTTTTATTAATATGATAGTCAATATGCTTTTATAGAAACTTTGACTTCCTCTTAGGCTAAGATTTCAGCTATTGTTGCTTTAATTACACAGCTTTCAAGCAGTGAGAGCGAACAGTTGATGGACTACGCTTTAAGAGCATTGCAATAGACTTATAGTTCAGTACTGGTTTGACTTATTCACTATACATATCACATCCATAACGCAGTTTAAACACTAAATCTATATACTCTTCATCATAAATAGACCCCAAAAGCTTGATATTTTAAGTCTCGCATTTAATTAATAACCCCAACCCCTAACAAATTCCCTACAAATCAAAGCACTTATAAACCTCATTAAGGGGTTTTGGGGTTTTGATTGTATGAATTTTGCGACGAGTATTTTAATGTTACCTAACATTTTCTAATTCCTTTAAGAGAGAGAGAGTAAAAAGATCTTTTTTAAATCTTATAATAATTTTTATTACCACTAAAAGTTGCATAATATAGGAAAAAATGGATACTTTATAATTTAAAAAATTTAGATGTTAATAATTTCTCCATTTAAGATTGGCTATAATCAATATCTATAGCGTTTGAAAATAAAGAATAATTGCCAAACTTAATTTTTATAATTATTTAATACTGCACGCAAATTAATACTGGGGCTTAGGCAAGCCAGATAGTATAATCAGATAGTTTTACCCTTTGATTTTTGGGCATACAACTCAATCTATTTAAGGAAGTTAATACATATTCTGAAGGGAATAGCTTCAAATTCTCCTCATGCAAATGCCATTAATTGTAAGTTTAGGGCCTGGCTATCTAATATTAGAGTTTATCCTGAAATTTAAGATAAGAGAGAGAGAGAAAATTTTCAAGAACCATATGCCAACAATTTATATTATTTATTATCCATAAGATAAGATGGAGATGATGTTACAATAATAAAAAAGATATAATGTTAACAATTTTGTTTTTATTAATTAAATCATCGAATTATTTCTTTTATATAATCATAATTGAAGTTTTAATATTTAAATTTGAATTAGAATGTAAATGTAATAATTTAGGGTTAAGATTCTCTATACAATAGCAACATCAGTTAGTAATTTGAAGTTGAAATATTTGATAAATATAAGAGGTAAATTTTTATAGTATCAATAAATATATGAATAATTTTTGTATGTTTTATTTAGGTTTTTAGGGTCATAATATTTTTTCTCACTCTTTAAGAATATGAATATTACTGCTTTGAATTTAAATTAATACAATATATTTATAAACTGGCACTGATTTAATTTTTTATGATTTTTAAGGGGGGGAAGTGTCCCTCACTTTTGTTTTATTATTAAAATTAATCTTTATAACAACTATCGACAAACTTCCGAAATAATTTCATTGCAATTAAAGTTAATTTATGAATCAATAGTCAATATATCTCTTCAGATTCAAAAAACTCTGAAATTTTATATGATATTTGTAGGTTCTGTATCATAACGATTAAATTGTCCTATCTGTACTCATAGTAATTTCAAATATTGTATTCAATTGTAATTCAAATTCTGATTCAATTTAACTTGTCTTTCCATTCCTATGTAATGTTAAACTATATTTTCTTGAACTAATTCAATGATGCGCAATATGCTCTTAATATTTAATGGGTCATAAAAATGTTGAATTTTTTAATTTATGTAAAATTTATTGAAATTTACATTTTAAAAAAAGTGCAGAAAACTTTCCCCCCCCATTTTTACTATATTATATTTAAAATAAAAAAAAAATGTAAAAACTTTGGCAATTAAATATAATTGACCCCACTCCAAAATCTATTGGATTTTATACTTTAAAAAATGTTTTTATTTATATGATTAAAAACTGTGCATAATTCATTTTTAATAATATCCCTAAATAAATTTCTTAATTGGAACATCATTAAATTCTTTGTCATCAAAGTACTTCTGATAGACATAAAATTCTAATTGAACGAAAGGTATAATGGCATTGATTTGATCAATTGATTTACAAGTCTTATTTGAGTTAGGATAGTATTTATTAAATTTAGCTTATGTGCAATTGACAAAAAAACATCATTCTGAAAATTTGAAAATTCTATAGTTTAAGTATTGAAAAAATACAAAAGATTGGGAAATTATTTAAACAAAAAAAGAATCTGTATATATTTTAGATTTCTTAAACTAAATTTAATCGTGTATAAAAATAAAAAAAAGAAAGGTTATTAATTTAATGATTGTGATTTGGAATATAGTGCTATTTATTTTGAATTTTAAGATGATTTTAAATAATTTATGACTCAAATCATTTCTTAATCTGCGAAAGACCCTCTAATTAGAAATTTTACTATTACATAGGTATAATGTATATTACACAGTTTTTAGTGAATTTTTTTTGAAAAATAATCTTTCGCAATTTAACAACCCTATTATTAAGTTTGTTTTCAAAATATTGAATTAATGAAAATAAGTAAATCTTAAGAATTGAATAAATGTTTTTAATGCTCAGGCTAATAAAATATAAACTTACTTAGACTTTAGAAAGATTAAGCGCATGACTTACAGAGAGGTTTTCGTTCTTCACTCCAAATATTGGTCTATTTTAAATTAAATTTAATAACATAGAATTTATTAAGTTAATTAATGATTTCATATAATTAATTTGTTTTTAAAAATATATGATCGATAATATAAAATTAAGCTTCAGTTAAATTGATTTTAACCTACAAATAATAATATTAATTTTTATGAATGCTATACAGTAACTCTGAAAAAGCTAATAAAATCTACAAAATTTATAATTGATAAATATTTCCACACTTAAATTACACTATAATTGTTAATCTCCTTGGGTAGATCCATTAATATCAATTCTAAAATCACTTTTAGGGCAATAATATTGTAGAAATACATTTGAATAGAAAATTAATTATAATTAAATTTTTATTATCAAATTAGTGGCAGTTAAAGTTATCCAATTTAAACGATCTTAGGCTTATTTTATGGAGTATTTAAAATTAGCTGTACTTTATTGCTGGAGGTTCTATTTTATTATAATCCTGGAGTGAGATAACTCGATTTTAATTAAACCCTCTAAATTCATTAAATTATACCCTTCAATTAAGTCAAGTTATCTCACTCCAGAGATGCAATAAAATAGTACTGCCAGAAATAAAGTCCAGCTAATTTTGAATTCTCTATCAAATGAGCCCAAATTCGTTTAAATTGGATAACATTAACTGCCAAGATTTTGATTTGAATTGAATTTAATTATAATTAATTTTCCATATTTAAATGTTTTTCTACGATAATTGTTTGTGAGGCCTAGTTTATTCATCGCATTTGATTATCCACCAAATTTATCTTCAGTACATTTTTCAGTATTTAATTATAACCATTTAAATTTTATATTTTAAAATATCTTATTTATATAATAAATTCACGAATATACAAGGCAATAATATTTGGGTATCTTCCCGATTAACTTTTATGAAAATAATTCTTAGTTAAATATAGTGATAGTCAGATATTTATAAATTATTGAAATTAATATTATGATTAGATATATAAGAATATATTAAATATAACTTATTTAACTAATTTAGACAAATAATTACTAATTTTTTATTAAGAGGCTGAAATTTTAATTCAAATTAATGTTGAATTTCTTGATTTAGAGATCGAATTTACATTCATTAAGACTCTTTTTTTGTTAAAAATTAAAAGTGTTAAGTAATTATATTAAAGAAATGAAAAATTAAATTTTAATAAATTTACAGAAACTATTTTACAAACAAATAGTTCAGATTTCTATATCAGAGTGTTTTTGTGTTTTATTAAATGCTATTTAGAGTCTTAATATTTTAAATATTAAATGAAGATATTTTCAATAAATTTCTAAAATATTATGATTTCAGAAATAATATTTAAATAGAATACTTTTTAGATTATAAATAACTTATAAAAATGTCAAATAAAATTTTTTATAATAATCTAACCTAAATTTAAAATTTTTATATAAATTAATACATGAATTTCATCATTATAAAATTCAATAGACTTTAATAACTCTCATTCTATTATTTAGGTCTGATAAAAGAGAGTTTTTTTTCAAGCTTTTCATAACCGATTAGAAAGATTTTAAATGAAAATATCATTTATAAAAGTATATGCATTCTTTTATTTAAAAAATTTTATGATAATTAATTAAATTTTTATTCATAATTTTATATTTTAAAATTTCACTTTAAAATATATAATTATCTTAAGCGGAATTAAAACCCACTTTGTTAAATAACAATTTGTTGAAGTCTACTATAAAGTAGGTTTTATTACAAAACATATTCGTTTTATAATTAATTTAAATTCAATATACAAATTTAATGTTTCAACATCAGTGATGATATTTTAATCAACACTATTCTTTATAAGAACAGCAATGTCAAAGTTCTCCTTTGTAAGAATAATTCCGTGGTCGTTAAAGTTTTTATTTTTCTAGATGTAACTGTAGGTAAGATGAATGTGTTCTCTCAAAATAACGAGTCTTAATTGAATTGCAAAAAATAAGGCAATTATTCAATTAATTAAAAATAAATATTAATTATGATCACAGCTAAGATTGAACAAAAACCGCCAAACACAGTTTTGTGAGTTGACTCTCCATTGTAAAGTAATCTTAAAATATAAAACTCCTTTATGAAAAATATACAATACTTTTTTTTGTGGAAAAAAAAATAGTTTTTTTTAATAATGAAGTATAAAAAGGACTAAACTAATATTTTTATTAAAACTTTGTTTCTTAATAAGAAAATTATTATATATTTTGATTATTATTAACAAACATTAATATGAAAAATTAATGAAAATATTCTTCAACAACCTTAAATAATATATATGATTGAATTTAAATTCCAAAACTCCAAAATAAGATTTTTTATTTTGAAAGTTTGCATTTATTTCCTTCCAGGATTTATCATGTTTAAGAATTTAATATCTTAAACAGGAAATAAGGAGTGATATCTATCAGTAAATGCACTTTATAATAGATCTTAGCAGGTTTCCAACATAAGACAGAACGTGATTGATTCCGTCTCTCTTAATATTTTTAAAAGAATATCCTATCACAAAAAACTCTGAAATTGCTAATTTATTTCGTACTTTTTTTAAAATTTGCCAAAATTATATACTGCTTTCAATTAGACATTAACTATTTGCATAAATCAGAACAAAAGTCCCTCTAAAAATCGTTTAGGTTTTAATGTGATTGGATGACCAAATTTATCAAGCCTTTTAATAATTCTCTGTAATTTCTCCAGCTTAGGTCTAAATATTTATAATTAATTTTATAAATAATTTTACATTTTTAGTCTAGCCTTTTAGTGTTTAGTTTTATCCATATTTTATAAATTAATTTTTCTTTTTTAAACTTTTAGGATTTTAATAAATTTATATTTAATAACACTTCTTAGAGACATAATAGTGCTGTATTTATTAGGATATGATTGATTTATAGAATGTTATGACATAATTTTAATCCAATATTCTCTCGTTATCTAATTTTTTCTAATAGTAACAAGTAAGTTAGTTATTAATTTGATTGTAAATTAATATTATTCAAATGCATATAATAAAAATATATTTTATAAAATATAAGAACTTATTATATATTTCTTAAGATTTTATAAAAATCAACGTGAAATTTTTTGCTTTTATTTGTTTAATCTCCAAAAGTTAAAAATTTGTTATAAAAATCACAAATCATTATTTTTCATATAAGCTTACTGATTTAAAGATAAATATAATAAAGCTACTATTGATTAATTTTAAGCTTTTCTCTCATCTAAATGAAGGTTGTGATTTTTATAACTATAATTTCGATTTTTTCCATTAAATTTGTAATTTTATGAAAATGATATTAATAAATTAATTTAAAATTATAGTTATATATTGAAAATAAATGATAATGCAGATTGGTTTAATTTAAGTACCAGAAATAAATGTCTTTTTCTTCACAAATTAACTTTAAAAGTATTATCTTAAATATTTGATTAAATAAATTTATGAATAATTTTTAATGAGAATTCTGTAAATTATTAAAATATAATATTTATAATTTACCGTTACTATTATCATAGAGTAAATTTACACCCACAAATTAGCTTTAAATTTTAACAATTTACAGCTCTTGGTACCGATTAAAATTCTTAATTTTATCCAACAGAAAAACCTAAAAGAATAAACATTTATAATTTGCATTTATCGCTACAATTCTTGAAGAAATTAATGAATAAACTAGAAAGAATCAGATTTTTGTTCTTTTCTTGCTATTTAAAGTTCTTTTTTACACAAACTTAGGTAACGGACTAATTTATAGGAGTTAATAATCAATTAATACTAAAACTAAAATCTAAAAAGATTTTTTGCTTAAAAACATAGTTAGTTACCAGAAGAATCTTTGAAGAAGGATATCTACAAAACTGCAGATGCCAAATTATAACTGCTTCCACCTGTTTTAATTTTTAACTTAGCTTTCAATTAAAATGATAAAATATTTCCTTTTAATGCTTACGATATTTTCGACTTTTCAAAATATAATAATATTAAATACCATAAAACTCATTCATTATATTTTGCATTCATTTTTGATTATTAATTTTAAATATTAAAATGCTTAAAAGTAAAATCGTTTAAATATATTTATAATATCGAATTAACTCCACAATTTCTTTTTTTAATCATCTCGACATAAAATCATATTTTTGATTAATTTTAGAGAGCTATTTCTTTAATTTCTTTTCAGTAGACCCGAATTTATGATTAGTCGTGTGTGATTAATTTATTTTGACATCAAACGATGTTCCCAAATATTCAAGTATTTTTTTGCTTTTCTAATTTTTCTTTGATTTTGTAACGAGTTCCTGGAGATAATATGGAGGAATAGTTTTTAATCAAACTTTTTTGTATTTGCAAAAATTATAAATTAATTAAAATCATAAATTTATGATAAAAAATAATATGCTTTATAAATTTAATTAACTCTATTAAACTAAGAAATTAAAATTAAGAAAAATATAATGTTTATTAAAGATAATCAATATTATTCAATTATTCATGACAAACTTTAATTTTATGAAAATAAAGAAATATAGACAAAAATTTTATTCATAAAAATTTTCAACTGACTTATCTCCAAAATTTAAATTATTTAATAAATTAAAAAATTAGTAATATTCTAAATTAAATCCAATCTTATCGAATATGCTTATATTATAATCAACTAAATATATGATATTTAAAATAAAATATAATTTTATAGTTATTATATTCAATTAAATGTTTGGGATGTTATTTTACTTTAATAGATATATCCGTTTTTTATAATTTAATATTAGTATTAGTAATTTACTCAGGTTAGGGTGGTTGTTAAATATAAGTATAGGCAATAGGGAAATATAATTAAAATTTAAGTTAAATTTATTAATTATTACGAATTTTGCAAAGGCTCACAAAAGATGGAAAAGTCAATGATTAAAGAAGCCAAACAGTTTACAATCATTAATATCTACATCACATAGTTGCTAAAGAGTTTCTTAAGGCAAGATTTCTTCTGTTAGTTTGGGACATATATAGGCTAGTCCACTGAAGCACCTAGTCAGTGCTAAGTGGCATATGTGGCCCCATCCGTCACCTTTTCATGACCTTGGTGGAGGAGGACCTATTTATCATTCGCCGATAATAAATAGTTGGGATCTGCCGACTTGGCTCTGATCTAATCTAATATAATATTAATTGCTATTTTATTTATGATATCATTTAAAATAATGATTTTAAATGAAAATTTGTCAAAGAATATATTCACATAACAACAAAAATTAGTTTAAATACACTAATAGTGACAATATTTATAAAAACATCATGCCAATATATTTATCATGAATCTTATAAACAAAAAATAACTTCAGTACTTTAAATGAATCACTTGCTTAAGTATTAAGTACTGATAAAAAAAATATAAATTACTAGTAAACATTAAATAAATTATTGTTATCTATGATTAACTTTGAGTTTAAATATTAATGTTAAGCATCTCATCATCAAATGCATAAATAATTTATTAAGAATTTTTTAATTATGCATTTACAATTCAATGAGGGAATATATTTAAGTTTAAAATAAGTGTAAATTATTATTATTATTATTTTCTAAAAGATATGAAAGTATTTAAAAAATAAAAATAATTTGAAAATTATATTTCTAAACTATTTTTAACTTTATGATAAATTATGCCTATTTATGTTTAATATTAATGTTAATTATCTGAATAGTTTATAATATTTCAATAAATATAAATTATGTGAAACAATCCAATTCAAAATAAACATAAAATATTTAATCTAGAGATGCTGCTGTAGTATTACATCTTTGTTTTATTAATCAATAGCTTTCTTATTATTTTGATTTGATAGGCTGTTTATTGAGTAAGATTATAGTCCTTATAATATTTATAAAAATACTTTAACTTTATAATTCTTAAAAATAAGAATTTTTGACTCTATATCTTTTATAACTGAGTTCATCATGTTTGTTTGAAATATTTTGATCTATTATGTTGTCTTTTTTATATTTGAATAGTTTCCTTTGATTTTTATTGTATAAAAGTTTCATCAATAATTTTTAATTTCTCTAAGTTTTTACTAATTTCGACATTTCAAATTCTTTTTTCAGTTAATTCTTTCCTAGTTAATAGTCAAGGTATTTATAACAATATTAAATACTTATAATAATTAGAATTATAAAAAATTATAATAATACTTTTTATTTATCAGTAGTTGTCTTAATTTATTAATCTTAATTAAATAAATTCTATCATATCACAATAAATATTTGCCTAAGTAATTACTATTTATCAATTAAAATATGATTAAATAAAATTATTATAATAAATCTTTAAAATATGAAGTTATAAAATAAATTAAAGAAAAGATTTCTACCTAAATTACTAAAAAATATCAGATAAAATAAAAAATGCTATAGATATTAGATATTTACCATGAAAGTGTCAAAATATACAATAAAGTCTATAAAATTTAAAACTCAAAATAAAAAACTTTACGGGCTGAAATTCTTATTAGTATTTATGGAAATAACTCCTTAAAAGTAATAATATTCTCCACATATTTATATTTAGTATCATAAACTATTTTAGAGATTTAGCCTCTTCTTTAATTTATACAGAAAAACAAGAAAACTTATTTTGTTAACTTTTATAATGCACATAAATTTACTTGAGTTTTTTCATTCTGAGATAGTATTCGAATCAAAACCCCAAAACCCCTTAATGAGGTTTATAAGTGCTTTGATTAGAAGGGTAAAGTTTGGGTTTTATTAGGGTTAGTAGAGAAATTAGGCTAGTTTGCAAAATGAGAAATAGAAATTAGCGATTTTTGGGGTCTATTTATGATGAGAAATATTTAGATTTACTGCTTAAGCTTAGGTATGGTGCGAGTATTAATATAGACTAACTCAAACCAGTGATGAACTATTGTGCGATTGCTAAGCTATTGTGTAAGAGTGCTTCAACTGTAAGGTATCATTGCTTGCTAGCTGTTTAGCATTTCAACTCTGGTTCTTGATAACATCCTGTTAGAAAATAAAAGTTCTCTTAACAGCATATTGAATATCTCTGCGATTCTAAGACTCTTAAGTATTGGGCACACTTCTCACTTGACTAACGAGCTGTGATGTTTCATCGCAAGTTTCCTGACATGCGTATCTCACCATAGACTATCGCAAATATTTATTGAAGGAATGGTATTACCTACAAGACTGTCAACAGAGTGAAGAGAGTGATTAACTATACTCTGCCATTTTATAGTAATAATTTAAACTATATATATGATTAAATGCAGAGGTCTATTGATAATAACATCAAGTTCATACACGCTGATGAAGCTGTGTTTACGTTCAACACCTTTATTAATAAATAAGTCTTGGTACAAGAAGTACGATAATATAGAAGTGTATGACTAAAAGGTTAAGGTAGTCACTCACGCAAATTTAGCTGGTATCAGTGAAGATTCAGGCTTAGAAACTTATGTTATTCTTCCTCGCTCTATTAAACGAGAGCAGTATATAGAGTTCTTACATAAGCTAAGAGATAAGTACAACGATCAAGAGATCATCCTGTTTGTTGATAACCTCTCAGTTCATAAGACTAAGGAATCTAAGAAAGCTTATGAGAGTTAAAGATAACTAACTCCTGTGTATATTGTAGGAATACATTTGATTTGGGAAAATAAATTATAAATAAGTAAATATTAATTTAAATTCGTGGCAGTTAACTTTCGGAAAACCTAGACAATATGGTACTTGTTTGATAGGGAATTTAAAATCAGCTGGACTTTACTATTGGCGGTATCCCTCTATCGCATTCCTGAAGCGAGTTAACTCGACTTTAATTTTTGGTGATTTGTTTAGTTGTTTTTAATGCTCAAATTAAAGTCGAGTTAACTCGCTTGAGGAATGCGATAGAGGCATACCGCCAATAGTAAAGTCCAGCTGATTTTTAATTCTCTATCAAACAAGTACCATATTGTCTAGGTTTTCCGAAAGTTAACTGCCACGAATTTAAATTAATATTTACTTATTTATAATTTAATTTCCCAAATCAAATGTGTTCCTAAAATAACGTTCCTTACAGTCCTCAGTTTAATGGAATTGAATTCTATTGGAGTTAGATTAAGACTCACTACAAGAAACTCTTGCTGTATCACCTAATGCATGATCTACCAATAGACACAGTAGACTTATAACAGAGTAGTTGCAAGAGAGTGGGTAAAGACTAGACTACGATATGTTCAAGGAAAGGAAGAATGAATGTTTATTAATAATGTTAGACTTAAATGAATGAATTATTTCACATATTAAATTATCCCATAAAAGGATTAGGCTTCTCTTTCTTTTCTTCCTCTGGTGCTTTACTAGGACCCATGTTTCTTCTCTTTGTACCAGCACCAGCATCTTTGTTCATTTCATCAGGCTTTTAAACTTCATTATAAAGTCTCTTGCTAACTTGATGAATGGTTTGAGACTTTCTCTCTCTGTGAACATTTGCATGCTCTTTCATTAGGAATATACCAGTCCCAGGTTTCCCTACAAAGTTATGAATCAAAGCTTACTAGAGAGGAAGAGATGCTTCTTATGCTCCGCGAGCCAGGTCTCGCTTATTAGTATGCCTTGCTTCTTTTAATCTTCAGGAGAATTAGAGTAGCGTTTCTTATGAGCTTCTTCTATAATTTCTCTCAAATAATCCTCTTTTATTGTACCAAGAACACCAAAGAAGAAGTTTCTTTCAGGTAACTTATTTGAGAGTTACTTCTTGCTAGAAATGTAAATAACCACTTCCTCATCTTTCATAGCATCCTCGTGGAAATTTGTGACTGAAATCTCTGGGTAGTTAGGTATTTCAATCAGTTTGATTTCATTTCTTTGTTTTTAAAAGCTTTCTTCTCCTCGCAGAGTATTGCTTTTAAGAATGATATTTAAGTACCTTCCATCGTTGGAAGGAATAGACCAACTTAATACATCGTTGATTAACATCAATTTATTTTACCATGCTAAGTAAGGTATCGATAGAGATCCTCCTTGCTTCTGAATCTTGAGATCATTTCTTGAGCCTCGACTCTTTTCATTTGTTCATTGAATGATTCCATCTTTGTTCCTCTTCCTATTAATGAATTTCAAGTTTTAATTTATAGACTTCTGGATCCTATCCTTTAAATCTTACTATTAAATATGGGCATCTTATAGGAGGTCAACCCTGTAAGGATACGTGGAGAAGGTTCGCAGAAGCTGTAACAAACTTCAGAGATGGAGCTCCATTTTTATCAATTTAGTTCCATTAAATTAGTACTAAATTTGTTTAAATTTAATTAGTACCGGTACTAAATCCGTTTAAGTTTAATTGGTACCAATTTAATAGTACCAAAACTTAATTAGTACCTAGTTTTAATCCAGTGAGGTTTTAATGGAAAAGTTCCAATCTGGTTTTAAACTTAATTGGTACCAGTACTAACCTGAACTTTATCTGAGTTGGTACTAGAATCAAAATTATTAAGAGTAAAATTACAAAAATTATACTAATAAACTGAGTATAAATATGAAGTCTTAGAGCTTAGATCAAACCATCATTAATGCTGTTGCAACTCCTATATAGTCCAGATATAGCTATAGAGGTTTTAAGAGCTTTATAATAGAAATTTAAATTTGAATTTAAACATGGCGGTCAACTTAAATCGTAGAGCGGCACTTTTAGGAGCAGGTCAATCAATGCTCAACTTTGGCTCCACTAAAAAGCCTGAAATTTTTTATGTTGAGAGGGAGGTAGAGCTAAGAGCTCTTGAATTTGAAGCAGAGGTTTTTATCATAGAAGTATTAAATCAGAGGGAGAGTGCAGAGATAAGGGTTTAAACTTAAATTGATTATGTCGAGGAGCTAAAAGAACAGCAACCAATCGAAAAGATAAAAAACATTAATGTGAAAACTGCTAGAATAATTTCTCAACCGAACAAAGCTTGAAGAGACACCTTAAAGAGGTACACTCTGGCAAAGCCAAGATCTATTTCATGCATGAAAAGATAGATGGTAGGTATTAGTGTACGACATGCATGAAATCATATACTCACTCAGCTAAAGTTAAAAGGCATATGCAAAAGCATCACCTCAGTGAGTTCTTGATTGAAGATTAAGAGACTAAAAAACTAGTGCCAGCTAAAAGAAAATCTAATACTCTTGAGTCATAAAGAGAGCAGCAAGAGAGACTCAAGAGACAGAAGCGATATGAATCGATGAACCAGCCAGCAGGTAATACAATTTTAGCATGCTTCTAAGCGAAGGCTATGAATATACCTGCATTAAATGCAGTTGATCTCAGCACTTTGTATTGAAAACTACTTGAATATAAACGTGCCTGCAAAAGCAAAGCTCATAGTAGTTGATGAGTATGCATACAAGGTGTATCCATTCAGTTATCTTATTAAGAACCAACAGTATTAGAACGAGTTTGCTAATGAATACATGGTACTTAGAGAGGCCTAAAGAAAAGACTGCAAGAATTTGCTTAAGCTAAATGGTGTTATTTTAAGTTATGGTTTCATCGCATTAAGGCTAAAGAAATTTGAGATGACTCTGAGAGACTACCTATATCACAATAGATACCCTGATGATTTAAACGATATACTCTCAGATATGATTCAGGGTGTTAAGGAGTTGCATGAACTTGGATATGTTCATAGAGATTTGAAGCCTGAAAACGTTATGCTAAATCTCTGCCCTTTAGAAGTAGTGGTTATCGATTTCAATAGAGCTTTAAGATAGGAGATTGTCACTTTAGCACAGGTACTTGGTACTCCAGGTTACTTCCCAATAAGAGAGAAGTGGACTAATGGTTCTGTTTAATGGGATGTTTGGGCAGTAGCAGCAATAATATTAGAAGTGACATGGAATGTATGTCTTACTTTGGTACGTTTGGCTCAGAAACATATAAAGTAAGAAGATGTCTGCTTGGCCCACTAGAGAGAGCAACGTTCAAAAGAAATAATAAAGACAACCAGATAAAATTTGTATGATTTAAGTAAACTAAAATTCATTAAATATTCATTAAATTAAGATAAAACCTGCATTTTGTCTGCTAACCCCTATAAGACCCCAACTATACCCTACTAATCAAAGCACTTATAAACCTCAGTAATGGGTTTTGGGGTTTTGAATGTGCCGACCCGGTCAAACAAACAATTTCATTAATATTTAATATGCACTTTAATTTTATCAGTCGTGAAAGCTCCTCTTGTGAGAAAGGTTAACAATGGAATGCTTTGGCATATTAAATAATACATTTAATTAATATATTAAATAAAATATATTTAAAAAATTCATGGGAACTTAAATATTTTGAATAGTTCAAGCAAATAAACTATAACTTCCTTTTTATTGTATTTATCTTTTAAAATTATATATTAATCTTTTATAGATTCAGGAAAGACATATCAATAAGATTACTATCAACTACTTTTTTAAACAAAAACAGCTATTTAATAAAGAAATAAATACTAGATGCGACATATTAATTTATTATTTATTTCAGAGATTTAATTTCCAACACTAATTACATATATTTGCAGTTTATTAAAAATTAATTTAGATATTTTAATTTAAATATGACATATAATTTTCCAACTCTTAGCTTTAAACTTTTTAAGATTCACAAACTTTTCATATAAATCTTGTGATATTCTATCTTTGATAGTTTAAGAATCTTAATATCATGCAAACATTTTTATAGAAATTTTTTTAAATAAAAATAATAATATAACTATTCAAGTGAAAAATACATAGAATTTACTATTTAATAAATTATTTAACATGATCTTTGTCTTTCAAAAGCTATTTCTCGAATTTTTGCTTATTTTAGTAAATTGAGCAAAAATAAAATTGAAAATTAGAATATGAAAATCAATGGTGCATTTATTTTTAATATTCTGAGATTTTTAAAAATAAGATAAACTAAACAGGAAATTACCCTGAATATCAAAATTTATTTATTTATATTTTAATTATGTGAGATGTGTAATAAATTATTATCTGTCACAGAATTGAATAAGTATTATTATTAGAATTATAGAATATGAATAAGGTTTTTCATTGCTTTAATAATTTATGAGCAATAAAAACAATATATAAGCATTTCTCTAAGAATTTTTCAAAATTTAAATCCATTTAAATAATTTGGTGATATTATTTTTATAGCAAATTATTTGTATTTTTTAATCAATAATGATTTATATTATTTAACTTATAATAATTTTTATATAATAATCGCATATTCTTTGTAGATATGCTATACTCTTTTTATTTATTAAGATTTAAATATAAAATCTGTAAGAGAATTGATTTTAATTAATTTAGCAGGAGACTACTATGATTATTCAATTTCTCCCAGCCCATTACATTAAAATTGGTCATTTGATGTTTTTTAACTGTAATTTCTTTTTATTTTTTGATTTACTTTCTAGTTAGATTCAGGATTTTTTATTAAGAAATTATCTTGAATAATTTGTTTGTAAAAAAGTGAGGGATTAATTTATATTAGAATATATTTTAAAAACAAACTATTATTAAATCAAGTTTGTTTTTTTCCCTAATATATAACTATTGAAACAAAGAGAGAATTTTAATTTATTTTTATTTATAAGCAAATTAAAATGAACAAACAAAAAATAAATATACCGAATTTATATTTTAAATAAATTAAACAAATAAATTGAAAACCCATTAAAAGGGAGCTTTGTATATTTCCAATCAAAAATGAGAATAATGGCAATATTATCCCAATAATTTAATTACAATATATTTATTTTTATTTTTATAATTTTATTTGGCAATAAATAATAATTTAAATAATTCCACCAGTTTGAGATAAAGCATCAGATATTGTATAAACAGATCGATTTATTACTTTTATCTAATCGTCAAGTTAGACTGATAATGTAAATATTGAATTTTAAGTGGAGAGTTTCGTCACTTAAAAATAATCAAAATCCATCGAGTAATATTCATATTAACTATCACTAAACTTGATATTTAGGATTATTAACAACAAGGATAAAAAAAATATTAAATTTTATAATTCTTAAAAATATCTTGCAAAAATCTTAAAATGTTTAAGAAACTCAATAAATAATACAAATAAAAAATTTAATTTAAAAATTTTAATTATTTATATATATATATAGGTCAAGTTTAGAGAACTAACTAGAAAATAAATTATCTTGAGTAGTTAGTTCCTGTCTTACTATTTTCATTTTTTGTACAATAGCCACATCATTTAGCAATTTAAAATTGAAATACTTGATATATTATAGGAATCTGTTTTCCACCCCTTTTATAATTGGACCGACTTTTTTTTGGAATACACTAAAATAAATTCAAATATGATTTTTAAAGTGGGAAGTTATTATAAAAAGATTTTTTTTGGTATTTTTATTGAGCATTAAATAGTTTTTTGTCAAAATTAGTAAATTATTACTCTAAATCAATCGTAAAATTAGAGGCTGAATAATAGAAATTATTTTATAACATTTTGAAATTTATTCATTTATAAATTTAACTAAATGAACACATAGAATCCTTATTTTAATAATTAATATCAGAAAGCATCTAAACTAAAAAAAATTATAATTCCTAGTTTCCAAAATAATATTAAAAGGAAGAGCTTATATTTCTATTATATCAACTTAAAAGTAATATTCATCATTTATTTGTTCAGAAATGATTATATCCAATAAATTAATATGAGGACTTGTAATATTCCAATTAATCTTGAAAAATATATTTAAATAAGTTATAAGTTGACTATTATAGCAGAATTAAACTTTAATAATTACATTCTTATTAAATTTCTGAATAGAATTATAACTATTTATTTAATAAATTTAGCAGAATTTAATTAAAAATTATAATTATCTAAAGCTATTTTTTATTCAAATATCAATTATGTATATATAACTGCTAATATATTTCTTTATAGGAACATCACTAAATTCTTTGTCGTCAAAGTACTTTTGGTATACATAAAATTCTAATTGTACATAAGGAATAATAGCATTAATTTCTTCAATGGATTTACAGGTCTTATTTGAATTAGGATAGTATTAATATAGATAAAATGTATACGAATTAGAAAATACTAAATAAATTTATATTAAAATTTAATGATAATCTAATCACTCAAAATAATCTGGATATTAAAAATTAGATAAAAGTATGGATAATCTCAAAAATAAGTTGAGTCATTAATTTTAGAACAAATGATTAGGTCATTCAAAGTAATTTATTTTGATTTAAGTGAAAGAGATATTTGTTATATCTATCATCAATAAGATGATAGAAAGTTCACTAAATCTATGAAAAATAAAATTTATTTCAAAAGTTTACTTTAAAAATAATTTATTAAAGAGATGATAATTTATAAAACATTAAACATTTTTAAAAATTCCTATTTTAAATATATTCATAGTATATTGAATCATGAATAATTTAAAAGTTTAATTATTATTATTAAAAAAATGGCTTGTTTTAAATTTTAGTACAACTAATATTTAAATGTTAGCTTAAATTTCAATAATTTACTAAAAAGGTTGTATTTTTAATAATAACTACAATTCTTTTAATATTAAACATTTGTTTTTAAACATATTATATTTATTGTATGTTGCTAAACTTTGGATAAAGATATATAAATTTAACTAGTTAATTTCAATTAATAAAGTATATTAATTTGTTACTCCTTCAACTTTTTGTTTTTAATTAATTAATTATTACCTTAAATTCTAAAAAAAATATTTAAATTAATTTATCTAAAACTAAATAATTTGTCAAATATGAGAATTTACTTGATGTGCAATCATTTAAACATAAAAACTCTCTTAAATATAATAAATATACAGTATTTTTTAATTAAAAAACATAAATTCTTTTTAGTTAGAATTTAAAATAGTTTAATGAATGAGCCACTGTTACCCTGAAAAAGCTTAGGAAATCTTAAATAATTATAGTAAACTGAATTATTTTTTAAAAAAATAAATCTAATATGATATATTTGAATCTCCTTAGGTTGATCCGTTGACATCGATTCTAAAATCTTTTTGTGGGCATGAGTAATTATTTGTGAGACCTAATCTATTCATTGAAGCTGATTATCCACCAAACCTATCATCAGTGCATATCTCTGTTTTTAATCAGAACCTTATAAATTATTTATATAAAATTATTACAAAATTGAATTTCGTTTATTTAAGTTAAGTTAAACTTCTAGTTCAAATTAAATCTTAACGAAATTATACGATAAACTATATATATATATATATATTATGAAAAATTTTCTATATTTTCCCTATGTATTTTTTTAATTACGGTAAAATATAATATAATACTTACGAAATTATCAAGATGGAAATGGAATTTTGAGATTTTTAAAATTATAAAACTATGTTTTTCGTTATTATATTTTACATAATTATTAATTCTTCTTTTTTCTTTGAGTTATTATATATATAATGTACAAAATTCTAAGCTTATAATTATTGATTGTTATAATTTACAAATAGCAAAGAGATATAAATAATAATTTTAATAGCTTATATTAACTTTTAAACTGAAAAATTTAAAATGAAAAATAATTTAATAATTTAACAAATAGTTGTGAATTTAGTTCTTTTCTAATATTAAAAGCATAATTTATAATAATCTTATTTAAACAATTAATAAAATAGATTTGTATTTAATTTTAAGTAATAATATTCAATTAATGAAATTAATTTTTCAAAGTGTTTTTTAATTTAAAAAACTCTTCTTATTCTTTTTGTAAATATAAGTTTAAATTAAAAAATATATTTAAATAATGAAGAAAATATTAAGGGTGTTTAATATTGTTCTGTTATCTTATACTATTTATATTTTAAAAGAAATTATTTGCCAAGATTTAAAAAGTGATTTTATATAAATAAAATTCAAAATTATCATTTAAAGACATATGATGTATTAACTATAGATTTAAATATGTTATATATAAATTATTCGTCAATTTAAATAAGCTAATCTATTTAAAGTATATTTCATGATGATGATTAATGAGTTATACTCAAAATTAAATATATATCAATTCACTTTTTAATACTTAAATCAAACCATCAATTTTAGTCGTGACGAAGAAGTAACTTAATTGAGTTGATGTGGCAAGTCATGAACTAGAAAAACTCCAAAAAACTGCCTCGCCCCATATTCCACTTCTCCCTGTACCGAGATGCATACGAGATAAGAGCCTAGCGAATTAGGAGTATCCCCCGCAGAGCTCGCAGAGATCTGCATCCTGTAAACAATTAAAGGGAAGTCCGGAGAAAACTATTACCAGGTTTCACCGCTGCTGAGATAGTAGTCTCTGTTCTTTCGCTGTGATAGCCTCATTAAACCGACCTGGTGTGGGAGAAAAATCATTATCCTTGGCTTCTATGGTTCTCATCTTCTCACTTTTGAAGGTTGAGCACCACCTTCATCCTGCTCCTTACTACCTAGGAAGCTGAACTCACGCCAGGAAGCTCATCTAATGCAGGGAAATCCTTAGAGTGCAGATAACTCGAGGAGTTTAGGAACTGACAGATTGAACCCCGCCGACTGGCCCCTAATCAAAACCCCAAAACCCCTTAGTGAGGTTTATAAGTGCTTTGATTTGTAGGGTATAGTTGGGGTCTTATTGGGGTTAGTAGAGAAAACGCAGGTTTTATGTGAATTTAATGAATATTTAATGAGTATTAGTGTACTTAATTCAAACAAATTTTATCTGCTTATCTTTGTTGTATCTCTTGAATCTTGCTCTCTCTAGTGGGTCAAGTATATCATCTAATGATTATCTAGGATATGATGGAGCTCTCACGATTATCATCTCTACTATGCTTTTTATTTCTTCGCAGACATCTTCTTACTTTATATGCTTCTAAGCTAAGCTAATTGATTGTTTTTCATGCTTTGTTCCGAAGTAAGACATACTTTCCAAATCGCACTCTAAGATAATTGCTGCTACCGCCCAGACATCCCACTAAACAGAGCCATTAATCCACCTCTCTCTAATTGGGAAGTATCCAGGTGTGCCTAGTACTTTAGCTAAAGTCACTATTTCTTACCTTATTGCTCTATTGAAATCAATGACTACTATTTCTAAAGGGCAGAGATTTAGCATTACATTTTCTGGCTTCAAATCTCTATTAACATACCCTAGATCATGGAGCTCTTTCACACCCTTAGTCATTTCTGTGAGTATCTCATTCAAATCATCAGGATATCTATTATGGTAGAGATACTCTCTTAGAGTCATTTCAAACTTCTTGAGTCTCAAAGCAATAAAACCATGTCCAAGTATAACTCCGTCGAGCTTAGCCAAGTTCTTGTATTATCTTTTCTAAGCCTCTCTCAGTACTATGGATTCATTTGCAAACTCATTTTAATATTGCTCGTTCATAATGAGATACTTGAATGGATATACCTTGTAAGCAAATTCATCAACAACTATAAGTTTTACCTTGTTAGGTACGAATATTCAAATAGTTCTCAATACAGCTGCTTATGTCGACTGCATTTAATGCAGGTATATACATAGCTCTCTCTTATAAGCATGCGCTTCTATCTCTTAAGTCTCTCCTACTGTTCTTTTTGTGACTCAAGAGAGTTATTTTTTCTTTTGGCAGGTACAAGCTTTTAAGTTTCCTCATCTTTAATCAGGAATTCGCTTAAATGATGCTTTTGCATATGTCTCTTTACTTTAGCTGAGTGAGTATAAGACTTCATGCAGGTAGTGCATTAATATCTACTATCTACTTTATCATGCTTGAAGTAGATCTTAGCTCTACCAGAGTGTACCTCTTTGATGTGTCTCTTCAAGCTAGACTCAGTTGAGAAGAAATTTTAGCAGTCTTCACATTAAAATGTTTTAATTTTTTTCTATTGGTTGCTTTTCCTTATCTTCCTCAACCAATTCAACTTATGTTTAAACTCCTATCTCTGCACTCTACTTCTTGTTTTCAACTTAAATTTTAAAGACCTCAGCTTCAAATTCAAGAGCTCTTAGCTCTACCTCCTTTTCAATATAAATTACTTCTGGTTTCTTGGAGGAGCCAAAGTTGAGCAATGATTAACCTGTTCCAAGAGAAACTGCCTTACGATTTAAGTTAGCCGCCATGTTTAAATTCAAATTTAAATTTCTATTATTAATAAGTAAAAACCTCACTGGCTATACTAACTTTGTATAGGAGCTGGCACTGCGACAACAATGGTTGATTCTTAGGTGTTAGACATCATATTTATACTTAATTTATAACTATAAATTTTCTAATTTTATGCTTAATATTTTTAATTTTGGTACCAACTGAGAATAAATTCAGGTTGGTACTGGTACCAATTAGGTTTTGAACCATTTTGGAACTTTTCCATTAAAACCTCATTAGTTTAAAACTAGGTACTAATTAAGTTTTGGTACTATTAAATTGGTACCAATTAAAATTAAACGGAATTAGTACCAGTACTAATTAAATTTAAACAAATTTAGTACTAATTTAATGGGACTAAATTGATATAAATTGAGCTCCATCTCTGAAGTTTGTAATAGCTTCTGCCAGCTTTCTCCACGTATCCTTACCAGGTTGACCTCCTATAAGATGCCCATATTTAATACTAAGATTTTTAACAGTAGGATCCAGAACTCTATATATTAAAATTTGAAATTCAATAACAAGAGAAGGAACAAGGATGGAATCTATAAGTACTGCAATGAAGAGGGTTGAAGCTTAAGAAATGATCTCAAGATTTAGAAGCAAGGAAGATCTCTATCGATACCTCACTTAGCATGGTAAGCATGTGACATATACTTAATCATATACTATAGTGGGTTTATTCCTTCCAACGATGGAAGGTACCAAAATTTCATTCTTAAAAGCTATACTCTGTGATGAGAAGAAAGCTTTAAAAAATAAAGACATTAAACTAATAGAAATTCCCAACTACCCTGAGATTTCAGTCACTAATCTTTATGAGGATGCCATGTAAGATGAGGAAGTGATAGTTTACCTTCCTACCAAGAAACAGCATTCTAACAAGCTTCCAGAAAGGAGCTTCTTCTTTGGTGTTCATGGCACTTTAAGAGAAAGTTATCTTAGAGAAATCATTGAAGAAGCTCACAAGAAACGCTACTCTATTTCTCCAAAAGTTTAAAAGAAGCAAGACATTCTAATAAGCTCAGCTTGGCTAGAGGAACTTAAGAAGCATCCTTATCTTTCAAGAAAGCTTTGACATATAACTTTGTAGGAAAATCTGGCACTGGCATATATCTTATGAAAGAGCATGCAAAGGTTCACAGAGAAAGAAAGTCGCAGACAATTTATGAGGTGATCAAGAGACTTTATAAAGATTTTTAAAAGCCAGATGAAATGAACATAGATGCAGGAGCTGGCACTAAGAGAAGAAATATGGGCCCAAGCAAGCGCATAAGAAGAGGAGAAGAAAGAGAAGCCAAACCCCTTTATGGGTTAGTTTAATATGTGAACTTATTCATTCATTTAAATCTAAAACTTATTTATAAACATTCATTCTTCCCTCTCTCGCACAGACTGTTGTCTTATCTACGCTCACTCTCTTACAGCTGCTTTGAATTAAGTCTACTGTATCGATGGGCAAGTCATGCATAAGATGATACAGCAGCAGCTTCTTGTAGTGAGTCTTGATTTAACTCCAGTAGAATTCAATTCCATTAAATTATGGGCTATAAGGAACGTTGTATACAGGAGTTATGTTTAGCTCTTCATAAGCTTTCTTAGACTCCTTAGTCTTATGAACTGAGAGGTTATCAACAAACAGGATGATCTCTTGGTTACTATACTTCTCTCTGAGCTTATGTAGGAACTCTATATACTACTCTCGCTTAATAGAGCGAGGGTGAATAACATAACTCTCTAAGCCTGAATCTTCACTTATACCAGCTAAAATTGCATGGGTGACTACCTTCACTTTTTAATCATAGACTTCTATATTATCATACTTCTTATACCAAGATTTATTTATAAAGGTGTTGAAGGTGAATACAGCTTCATCAGCGTGTATGAACTTGATGTTATTAGTAATAGCTCTCTGCATTTAATCATATATATAGTTTAAATTATTACTATAAAATGGCACTGTAAAATCAATTCACTCTCTTTACTCTGTTGACAGTCTTGAAAGTAATACCATTTCTTCTATAAATATTGGCTATAGTCTAAGGAGAGATACGCATGTCAGGAAACTTGCGATGAAACATCACAGCTCGCTAGTCTAATGGAAAGTGTGCCCAATACTTTAAAGTCTTCGAGTCGCAGAGGAAGTCAATATGAGCCTGAGAGAACTTTTATTTTCTTGCAGGATGCGTTCAACAACCAGAATTAAAATGCTAAACAGCTAGCAAGCAGTGATACCTAACTGTTGAGGCACTCTTGCGTAGTAGCTTTGCTATAGCAGCATAATTCATTACTGGTTTGACTTAGTCTATATTAATACTTGTACCATACCTAATCTTAAGCAGTAAATCTAAATATTACTCATCATAAATAGACCCTAAATTTCGCAAATTTGTATTTCTCATTTTGCAAATTGGCATAATTTCTCAACTTACCCCAATAAGACCCCAACTATACCCTACAAATCAAAGCACTTATAAACCTCACTAAGGGGTTTTGGTATTTTGAATGCGGTGAACCCAGCAACCCCCTGCCAACCCTCAGCAGGCCTTAGTGTAGAAGAAAGCTCTATTTGAAAGTCTCCAGCCTCGGCCCCTGTGGGTCAACCTATGCTTATAACTTTCTAATTTAATAATTAATTTAATTTTATATTAATTATTTTTACATAATTAATTTTATCTTTTGAAGAATAAGCTTAACCCATCTCCTATATAAAGATCTTGTTGAAGTCAACTATGAAATAAGTTTAAAATTTATATAATCCAAATCTCTTTATATATTTATATATTATAGATTATTATTTATATATTAAGTCTCAAAATCAGGGATTATTGTTGAATTAATTCCATTTTTAACTAGCACAGCAATGTCAAAATTATCTTTCGTAAGAACAACTGCATGATCGTTGAAATTTTTATTTTTTTGTATATAGCTATAGGTTAGTTAGGTGTTATTTCTCAAAAGCACATGCTGGAGTTAAATGCCGAAATACAAAGCAATTATTTTAAATAATAAATAATTAAATATAAAAATTATGATCACTGCAATAATAGAACAAAAGCCACCAAATAAAGTCTTGTGAGTCGATTCTCCCTTGTAAAGCAATTATAAACTTATAACTTTAAACAATTTTTAATATATTATAGATAGTAATGGAGTAGAATGAGAAATTAAAGTAAAATAAAAAATGTTGTTGAAAGATTAATCACAAATTAAATTATAGGCGATGATATAAATAAAAATTAAGTCATATATCTTAAGATTTTATGCATAGAAATTGCTATTAATATTATATTATTTTACTGAATGTGATTGGATGACCAAAATTATCTAATTTTCTTATGGCTCTTTAGATTTTCACCATTTTCGGTATAATATAGCAAGCTCAATTTTTTTGGGGAAATTTATAATTATTAATTTAAATTCTTCTCTTTTTAACAAAATATTTTATTAAAAATGGATACTTGTGCTTTTAAAATCATTAAAAAGGAATTAATCGTTCTAACTTGTTCTGAAAATAATATTTTTAAATATATTTTTTGAACTTATAAGAGTGATTATATTTCCAATTATAATGAATTTGCTGTTTTTACGAATAATCTAATGACCTCTATAAAATAATTAGCATTCATTTTTTATTAATTAATTTGTATTTTAGCAATTATTATAATAATAATAATAATAATAATAATAATAATTTGATCACATTGAGGCTTCTGGGGACCCCCCGATCGTAAATATATAAGGGTCAAGCCCTTTTAATAGTAATTTTATCATCTGATCTGTTCATCTCTGTGGTTGTCTCAGATTAGATTCTTTAATTCAATCTAATCTTTTTCTCAAATAATGAATTCTTGTGAGCCCACAACTGTCTTAGGTATACTCTTTCTTAGTAGAGCTTGAGTACGTATCTCTCAATCTCTCTCTCTTCTTCTTCTCTGTCGATGGATCTGATTCCATCGTATACTCCAAATTCCACGAACTCTTTCAGTTTGTTCATTGTTTCATCGAAGGATCTGAGTGTTCTGAATTCACTTCGAGGCAGTCTATTGAGTTGCATACTGGACACCATTTCCCATTTACCTTCAGTTCATGAAGTCCCACTACCTAGAACATCTTTGATTAATATTTATTATTTAATATAATAAAAGTCCCAAATCTTTTATAAATTATTTAATAGGTAGAATCAATTGTATTGGTTAGTATCTAGATTTAATGAAAAAATCTAAGGGGTTTAGGGATTTAGGGGTTTCTGGGTTTTCAAAAGTTTTGTGGTCTGACTTTGGTCAGAGTATTTTTGTTCGTAGTAATAGTAGTTGTTATTAAATAAACTTTTTGTGGTGGTGTCCTATACTCCTTATAGGTATGTGGTATGTTTATTATTAAATAGCTTAATATGACTTGGGTGATTCATGTCATATCTTTATGTTTGGATCCACTTTTTCTATAATAATTAATTTTGAAGTGATTCTCTAATTAGTGTAGATCTCCTATTATATAGGCAAATGGTTTCTTGATGTATTTAGAGTTTTGTGCAGTGATTCCTTCCTTCAAATTTGTATCTTTGTCAATTTCCCTCTTGGTAGATAAGAGGAAAAGTTTAAGGTTCCATCTTGATTTGAGGTTCTTCTGCTTGTTGAAGGAGTGATTGTTTTTAGGTTTCTGAGGTTTTTGGACAGTGTTGTTTAGGTATATTAAGTGCTGTCTTAATTACACTTAGAGATGTCTATTTGACTGGCGGCGAGATTTCTTCGGTTAGGCCTCAGGTCAACTTGAAGTTAAAAATGTCACGATGAACAGAGAGTGAACTTTAAGGGCTTTGGAGCTGGGTAGTATTATAGTTTGAGGCTACGCATACAATTTGTAAGTAGTATAGATGACTTGACTCTCAGGATAGTCAATTCGAAAATTAAGAGAATCCTATGTGAGAGTGAGTGCTCCTGTGCTAGGCTTTACTTTCAAACTGCCTAGCTGGCTGGAGGGTGGGTACTGAAAGAAAGCTCTCGCTTAAGCGTGTCAAACAATCATACTCTATGATAATGGTAACTCGAGAGTTTGGTGTTTCTTTGTAAACATACCTACGGAGCCGGTGCTCCGTCTTGAGGGGGCGCTTTTCAGACTACTCTAAGACATATTCAATACCTTAGTTTTGAGAACAGTTCGTCTTGTCCTTCCTCGCTCCAGCCACTTCTTAACTTTATAAGTTAAGCTTTAGCAATTATTATAATTTATATAACATTTGTTGTAATATGATATTATAGTCTTTATGCTTTTTAATTTGTTCTTTTTTCCATACTTAATGTCTCTTATTATATTTAACTTTTATTATCTTAATTAATTCCTAATATAGAATTCTTAAAGCATCTTATAAAATATCATGTATAATACTAATTTTTTCTCTTTATTTTATGTTAGTTTCCTGTTGTAAAATAAAAATATAGATCTTATCAATTTATATTATTTTAATTTAGGACTTTTCTTTATAATATCCTAGTAAAAGATAAATATAAAATATAATTAAAAATACAATTTACTATTAATATTTGTTAAATTATAATTCTAATTATAATTTAAACACTAAATTATTTGTTAAAGCAAATTTTATGTAATAAATAACCATAAAAATACTATATACTTTTGTGATAAATATTAAAATATATGTGGCTGCTTTTATATGTAAATGTTATTAATTTTTATTTTAAAAAAATGATTGATAAATCATTTTTTATAAAAAGTAACAAGAAATAGTAGATAATTTTCAAATAATACTTAATATATAAATAAAAGAGTAAATTAATACAAAACAAAAACATACATAATAAAAAACATTGTAAAAGGTTTATTCTTGAGTCAAATTTATATATATATTATTAAAATATCATCAAAAAAATGCTGAGTTTTTATAAATTTAAGGTGCTTTTAAAAACTAGATTTAAATTTTAAGTATCTAAAAAATGATAATATTTTTTAGATATTTCATGACATAAAATTTTTAATTAAAATTTAAGAGTCCGAAAATTTTAATTATAATCAAAATATTGATGTTTTTATTTTACTTAATTTTATCTTTTATACAAATCAACTAAGAAATTCATCTTATTTATATGAACTTGATAATTCATGAACACTAGCAGTTGAGTTGATTCTTCCTATTCTGATGTTTTGATTTTAATTGAGTAATTATCATTTAAATAAAAAATACTAATTTTATGTTAAAGTATTGCACTTTGACGTTTCCATATCAATTTCTAGTCATGCCTGGTTCTCTACTATCTTTAGAGCATGGCCCTATTTAAACTCCTGGCTGAAATTAATCTTCATCGATTGGTGCAAAACTATCAAGCCAAAGCATACGGGAAGAGGGGTCATCCCTGATACTAATCACTAGCACCATACCTCTATCAAAAGCATCATTCATTCAGTAAAAAACACAATAGGCAATACAGTTTCATTTTTAATATAGAAGGAGTATAAAATATTACTGGATTGCTTTTATTCCACTTTTTTATAGAATTAATTCTCAGTTTAAAACATGGTTGCTTATCTATCGCAATAGTAATCATAAAGTGGTGATTCAATGTTTCCTAATCCATGGAAATTGGCCCATACTATAATATACAAATACAAATCTTAAGTATATCATTTCATTGTGGTTTGATTACTTTACCATCTTGAATAAATGATTATGATTTCAATAAAATCTGAATCATCTGTGTAAATGCAGTGAAGAATTGAGTAACTACTGTAATGAGTTTTGAACTATCATCTTTGTAATGTATAATTAAAAAATTTGATAATATCTTTGTTAAAATTAATGTTACACTTTTTATTAGAGTCTATGTGGATCCTGGCCCAAAGTAGTCGTTCCATCCAGTTCTATAAGGATTAAGATCGCAGCCAACTTTATCGCAAACTCTCTCTGCTTCACACTCAAAACCACTACACTTTTGAAACCATAAGTTGTACAGAAATTTGGAGTGACAGCATTTGCGAATTAATTTGCCTCCCAAATGTCCATTTGAACTCAAAAAACTCCAATTTACCCGAAATTGGCTTCTCCTTGAATCCTAATAATGTCTTCTTGATATTTACTAAGTGTAAAAAATAAAAAAAATTGAAATATATTATTTCAATTTAGTAATAATATTTGCAGAAATTTGACTGCTCAAATTTAAATGAGTTTTATATAAATATTGAAAGTTGATTAATTTGAATTTTTAAGCGAAATTAAATTTTATATTATATTTAAAAGGAACTATTCAAAACCCCAAAACCCTTTCAGTAGTTTGATTGAGTTTTTGATTGTTAAAAGTAGACTATTAGTGCATACTTTATTAGGGTTTTAATAGGGTTTATGTAGGGGTTTAATGTTTAAATATTAGTAGTTTAAGTGAGTATAATTAGCGAGTTTTTAAGATATCTCACACAAACATAAGATTAGTGTCATGTGGCAGTTCTCTGAATTTTAACTTTCCAAGATGATGTTTAATTGTTTCTATTGTTTGTTAATTCTCTTTGCTTGGCTTGATAATAGTTGAGTATGCAAGTTCTCTGAGACCTCCATTTATTTTATTTTTATCGAGATATTGTTTGATTCTCTGCTTAGAATCTCTCTCACCCCTGCAGCTAAAGTAATCGTTTCTTGGCATGTCGCTCTCTATTATTATTACTGCTAGAGCCCAGATATCCCATTAAGTGTCTCCATCTCTCCAATCCTCTCTCTGTGGAAAATATCCAGGAGTACCGTATACATTTCCTTATGCAGAGGCTTGCACTCTTTGAGCTCTGTTGAAGTCTATAATATAAACTCAAAGAGGCTGAAAATTCAACATGATATTCTCTGGCTTTAAGTCTCTATAAACATAATCTAGCTTGTGAAGCTCTTCAATCCCCTCAACTATCTGCTATACTATCGAGCCAATTTATATCTGACATCTATTGTCAGATAAGAATTCTCTGTAAGTCATTTCAAGTAAAGGAAGCCTGAAGGCAATATGATCTTTACAAAGTAAAATATCATCTAGCTAGATAATATGCCTACACTCATTCAACTTTGCCTTTTAAAGAGCATAATACTCATTGGCAAATTCCAATTGGAACTTGTCATCAGCAAGGAAGTAATTGAATGGATATATCTTGTAAGCATATTAGTCATCAGTAATGACTCTCTTCTCTATTTTTTCTTCAAGAGTGAGGTAACTTTCTAGGCAAGGATCTAAGTCAATAATTTTTAATATGGGAATCTTCATTGCCTCTATTTTAACCATGATTTTATTGATCTCAGAGACTGGAAAGTTCTTGACTGCTTTCTTCATTTTAACTTACTTCTAGACTTCAACTCTAAGAGACTCCACTGGATTTCTTGATCTTCTCTTTTAGAGGAATCTATTCCCTGTAGGTTCATGAATAAAGACAAAACTTTAATTGTGCTTTTTCTTTAAGTGCACTTTGAGGTCTCTAGTATGAGAATATGGCTTCTCACAGAACTCACAGACATACTTCCCATCTTTCTTTTAATGCTTGAGATATAACCTTGGCATATCGTTGTGTATATCTCTCAAGTGTCTCTTATAAGTTGACTTGTAAGGGAAAACTTTATTGCATTCTTTGCATTAATAGTCAACTTTGGCTGGTATTTATAAATGCCCTATGACGGGTTGTTTAACCTCCTCCTCAATTTTCACAGCTTCTATGATGTAACTTATATTTAAATATCAAAGCTAGACTGGTCAGAGTTGTCATAAGTAGGCTCCCACTGAGTACAAGCGTCTCTGGTCTCTACTTTTCTTGGTTGCTGGAATGATAACTTTTATTGACTTGATCCAAGTAATGCCGCTCTTTTTAACAGGTTAGCGCTCATTTTAGTTAGCTGGTATAATTTATTATAATATTGTAGGAATACATTCGATTTAGGAAAATGAATTAAAATTAAAAATAATTAATTATTAATTACCTTCAGTTATGTTTTTGGAAAATGTCTGCAAACCATGACATTATTATACTCTCTGGATAGCGCATTAAAAATGAGACGGTGGTTGTTATTGCTATAATGAATTTATCTCTTCTCCCAAGCGAGAAAAACCCATTATACTATTTTTGGAGTTAGCTCAAAATTAAAATATCTCTCTTCCTGGGATGATTCAAGAATAATCCCAATAGTAAAGTCCTGCTAAAATTGCGGGATCTACCTTAGAATCCATTTATATTTAAATGTTGAGTTACTTTAGTTTTGATAACTGCCATGATTTGAATTTTTAATTAATTTAATTTAAATTTATTTTCCCTAATCGAATGTATTCCTACAATAATGATATAATATACCTTGATAAACTATTATAGTCGATTACAATACACTCAAGTTGATTCTCTGCTGAGAGGTAATAAAATTAACTAACCATAAAATACTCTAAGTTGACATATTTTATGAGAATTTTAAACATTTTTTAATTTAATATCCTCCTAATTAAGTTTTAACCTTAAAATTTAACTCCTAATAAAGTTTGAACTTAATTTGGAGGACCTCCTAAAATAATTAAACATTATTAGGAGCAATTTAATGGAGATAGATTGATAAAAATGGAAATCAATCTGTGAAACTTGGAGCAAGTTTTTCAATGCTTCTCCGCATATCTTTTCAAGGTTGACCTTCAGTAGGTCCTCCCTATTTAGTAGTAAGATTTTAATAAACTTAGAATGGATATCCATAATTTTAAATTTCATTAACATTTCTAGAAAGAGGAAGCAAGATGGAGTCTATGAATGATGCAATGAAGAGAATTTAATCTCAAGATTTAATAGGAAAATTTCGAAGTAAAGAGGACCTTTATAGATATTTGGTATAGCAAGGTAAGTTCTTAAGTAAGATTAATAAATCCATTATAGTTGGATTGTTCTTGCCAACTTAGGAGGGAACTAAAATCTCAATCTTAAAAGCCTTACTTAGTGAAGACAAAAAAGCTTTTAAGTCTAATGATATTAGGATGATAGAAATACCTAACTACCCTGAAATATCAGTGACAAACCTATATGACGATGCTATGAGTGATCCAGACGTAGCTATCTACCTTCCATCAAAGCTACAGCTCTCAAATAAGTTGCCAGAGAGAAACTTCTTCTTTGGTGTTCTTGCAACTTTGAAACCTGAGTACTAAAATGAAGTTATTTAAGAAGTTCATAAGAAACGCTACAGCATCTCTCCTGAAGAAAAAGAGAAGCAAGGTATTAAAATATGTGATACCTGTCTGTAGGAACTTTAAAAGCATACTTTCATCTCAAGTAAGCTTAGTCTTCTAACTTTATAGAAAAACCTGGTACTGAAATATGCTAGATGAAAGAGCGCAGCAAATTAAACAGAGAGAGAAAGTCTCAAGTAAAACATGAATTGAGTAAGAGGCTCTTCAAAGATTTATAAAAGCCAGAAGAGATGAACATAGATGCAGGAGCTGGCACTAAGAGAAGAAACATAGGCCCAAGCAAGCTTAAGAGAAAGAAAAGAAAGAGAAGCCAAATCCCTTAATGAGTTAATTTAATATGTAAACTTATTCATTCGCTTTAATCTAAAACTTATTTATAAACACAAATATCCCTTCTCTAGCGCATTTAGCTTTATCATCACTGACTCTTTTAGCAGTACTCTTAATAAAATCGACTATATCTATATTTAAATCATGCATCAGAGGGTATAGCAGCAATTTCTTATAACGATCTTTCAATAACCCCCAATATAACTCGATTCCATTGAACTAAGGGCAAAAAGGTACATTAAATACAGGTGTTATGTTTAACCTTTCATACTCCTTCCTTGAGTCTTCAGTTTTATGAACTGAAAAATTATCAACGAATAGAATAATCTCTCACTCAGCGTACTTGTCTCTGAGTTATTGCAAGAACTTAATATATTATTCAGTCTTTATAGAACGAGGGTGAATAAGATAAGTCTCGAGGCCACTATCTTCACTTATTCCACCAAGAATAGCATGGGTTTACACCTTAACTTTTTTTCTTCAACTTCTATATTACTATACCTCTTGTACCAAGACCTTGATATAAAGGTATTGAATGTAAATTCAGCTTCATCAGCGTGTATAAACTTTATATTATACTCTTTAAATCTCTGCATTTAATCGAATATATAATTTAAATTAGTATTATAAAATGGAAAATTAAAGTCAATCACTCTCTTAATGCGATTGACTGTCTTGTAAGATATTCCGTTCTTTTTATATATGTTAGCTATCGATTAAGCAGATATGTGAAGCTCAGGAAATTGGCGATGAAACATCAGAGCCCTCTAGGCTAGAGAGAAATGAGCCCAGTATTTAAGAGTCTTATCATTAATAAGGTAGTCAATATGATGCTGCTAAAATTTTAAGGGTCTCTTAGGCTTAGAATTAAGATGCTATCTCTTTAAATTCAATGCTAATAGACAGTGAGACCTCACAGTTGCTGGAGATTTATGGAGTAGCCTTGCTATAGACGTATAATTCAGAACAGGCTTGAGTTATTCACTGTATTCATCACATCCATAACACAACTTAAATAATAAATTTATATACTCATTGTTATAAACAGATCCCAAACCTCGCATATTCTCACTTAAATTACTAATATATAAACATTAAACCCCTACATAAACTCTAATAAAACCGTAATAAAGTATACACTAATAGTCTACTTTTATCAATCAAAAACTCAATCAAACTACTTAAAGGGTTTTGGGATTTTGAATGTCAAAGTTCTCCTTTGTAAGAACAACTGCGTGGTCGTTAAAATTTTTATTTTTATAGATGTAACTGTAGGTTAGCTGAGTGTTTTCACTAAAAATAACTAGTCTTAATTGAATTGCAAAATATAAGGCAATTATTCAATTAGATAATAATAAATATTAATTATTATCACAGCTAAGATTGAACAAAAACCACCAAATACAGTTTTGTGAGTTGACTCTCCATTGTAAAGAAATCTTAAAATATCAAAATGTTAATAAAAAAATAGTTTCTAATAGAAATATTTTTTATTTTCTGTGAATTATTAAGTGTCTGAAAGTAATAGAACTTAAATTTTTATTCAATTTTGGGGATATACAAGAAAATTATTTTTAATTGTAATTTCAATACTCTTTTTAATAAAAAAATATGTTCAAAATTATATAATAATTTCAAGAATTAACTCAACTCAATAAATCAAACCCAAAAAATTCCATTAATTTTTCTGGCTTTAATGAAATTGCATGACCGAATTTATCAATTTTTTTAATAATTCTCTGCAATTTTTCCAGTTTAGATCTAAATAGTAGATAATCATATTTATTTTATGAATAATTTTACATTTTTTGTTTTGCCAGTTTGTCTTAAGATTTTTCCATATTTAATAAATTAATTTTTACTTGGGATCTTAAATTAATCATATTTACATAACATTTTTTTGCAGAAGAGATATTTTAGAGCGGTATTTATAAATATATAATTAATTTATAGAATTAATGAGTTAATTATGATCCAATCAATATATTTCTCAAGTTATATAAATTTATTTTAATATAACATATAAAGCAATTGTTATTAATTTATTTTTAATTAATATTATTAAGAAACCTAGAGATTACAAAAAAATGATTTTTTTTCAAATAAAAAAAGACTATAAAATTAAAAATTAAAATGAAATTTTAAATTTAACTGCTTAGATTTATTACTGACTTGGATAATTAAATAGATATAGATTTTTAGATTGAATATTGACTTTAAAAAATAAAATATTGGCAATATATTTCATATTGTAAAACTCTCTTAATTTCTGAAATTCAATATTAAATTTTTCCATTTTTTTATGCTTAATATCTCAAATTATATATTATCAAATTTTCATATAAAATTTTAAGAACTTAAAGAAAAATTGATTGAACTTTTACAATTATAGATATGATGCTTTTCTATCATTATGATGTCATTTTTTTTATCTAAACAGTTATGATCCAGGCTAACTTATTTTTACTAGGACTAATTTTATGTACATTATTTATTCCAAAAAATTAAACTTTAAATTAAAAAAAATTCTAAACATTTCGTGGCATTTAAAATTATTTTTGAACATTTCAAACAACAATACCTCTACAGATTAACTCTATATGATTTACCAGAAATGTCTAAATTTCCCATAGAAAATTAGGTTAATTCAAGATTGAATCACAATATTGTCTTTATCATTTGCTATTTTAAGATGTTTCTCGTCAAAAATTATAGGATTAAGATTAAATTTTAGGTACTCAAGATTTCTATTATTTCTAAACCTTAAAAAATTGATGGTTACTAAAATTAGGATCTGTCTGAAAGATTGACTACAATTGCAAAACAAAATTTTAACTGTTGTAATTATTATTTTTTTTCGCACTTTCAATTATATACTAAAAATTTCTTTTAAATGCTTGCCTAACTAATTATTATCTTTTTTCCATTAAATATAAATATAAAATTGAAATATCATTTAATTATAGCTTAATAATTTTTAAATTTGAAAAGTATTATTAATTTTTAATATTGAAATGTTTTAGGTAAAATATCAATTAAATTAAAATAAATTATTTAATTCTTTTAAATCAACTTTACATAAAATCTAATTCTGAATTGTACTTTGAGAGCGAATTCTTCAATTTCTTTTCAGTAGACTCAAATTTATGAATAGGAGTGAGTTGTTAGTTTATTTTGATATCAAATGATGTTCCCAAATATTCAAGTATTTTTCTGTTTTTTTAATTTTTCTTCGAATTTGAAACTAATTCCTTGAGATAGTATGGAGGGGACAGATTTATGAAAACATTTTGTATTCGCAGTAAATTTTTAATTAAACCACACTGATAACTTTCATAACAAAAAATATCAATCTTAAAAACTAAATATTCAATAAAACTTAGATGTAAAGAATAAGGGAAAACAATGCTTTTATAAAGGATAATTAATTTAAGTTAAATTTTAATTACAAATCTCGACTTTATAAAATTAAGAAAATATATTAAAAATCTTTTATATACTTATCATAATTAGAAGTATTCTCCTAATTTTATATTAAAATTAAAACTCAACCTTATTTAATAAGGTAAAATAATCTGATATTTGAAATTTAAAATACAATATATGTATTTTCAATCAATTGTTTTTTTTTGAAATTTATATATATTTTAATAGATAAAGCGTTTTATTATAATTTTAACTTATTTAATAAATTTCTTATTATTTAAAGGTTAGATTGGATTTTTAGAAAGAAATATTATAAATAGACTTATATTGATATTACTTATATTAAAATAATACTAATTTTTCTCATGATTTAAATATATTGATATATGTTAAATAATAAAGTATTTAAAAACTAAGTACTTAATGAATCCCTCTCTAAATATATACTAAAAATAAATAAAAATTATAATAAAATTATATTATCTTTTTGTTTAAAAAATGAAATAACTAAAATTAAGAACTCATCAGTTTGTCGTACAATTTTTTAAAAAATATTTTAAAATCTGATGTTTTATTTATAATTCTCATAGGAGAAAAAATTCTGATTTGATAGACCAGATTTTAATTTATTATTATTAATTTGCTCAATTTCTATATGATAGATAAAAATATTAAAAATTATTATTCTTTATAATTTATGAAGTTTTATTCATTTTAAATTTTGTCTATTTTGTGTTGTGTCAAAGTTAATTCTCTCAAAAATATATCAAATTTCTTCAAATATATATATTATGAAAATTTATACATACAATGATATTAAAATATTAAAAAAAATTATTTTTCTTAGAGATGCTGCTATAGTATTACATCTTTATTTTATTATTCAATCACTTTCTTATTACTTTGATTTGATAGACTGTTTATTGAGTAAGATTATAGTCCTTATAATATTTATAAAAATACTTTATCTTTATAATTCATTAAAATACTAATTTTTGACTCTATAACATTTATAACTGAGTTCATCATGTTTGTTTGAAATAGTTTAATCAATTATGTTGTCTTTTTTATATTTGAATAGTTTCCTTTGATTTTTATTGTATTAAAGTTTCATTAATAATTTTTAATTTCTCTAAGTTTTTACTAATTTAGATATTTCAAATTCTTTTTTCAGTTATTTCTTGCCTAGCTAATAGTCAAGGTATTTATAACAAATTTAAAAACTTATAATAATTAAATTAAAAAAAAATTATATAATTTTTTTTTAATTTATCAGTAGTTGACTTAGTTAATCAAATTCAAATAAATAAATTCTATCATATCATACTAAATTTTTGCCCAAGTAATTAATATTTATCAATTGAAAATATGATTAAATAAAATTATCTTAAGCTAAATCTTTGAAATTTGAAGTTAAAAATAAATTAAAGAAAACATTTTTCACCTAAATTTACTTAAAAATATCAGATAAAATAGAAAATGCTATAGATTTTAGATGTTAGCCGATTAAAGAATCGAAACTTATAGTAAACTCTATTAAATTTATTACTAAAAAAATGATTTTACTGGGATATATTATATTTTATTATTAAGGTAAAAAACTACTTTAAATAGAAAATATTCTCCATAAATTTTATTTTAAAATCATAAATTAACAGTTAAAAATTTAGAGCGTCACCTATAATTTATACAGAAAAACAAGAAAATTGTTTTTGTTACCTTTTATAATTCATAAAAATTTACATAAGTTTTTTTTAGATAATTACACTTCTTATATGAATGTCTAGATCCACTTAAACAAAAAATTTCCTTAATATCTTAATATAAATTTAATTTTATCAGTAGTGAATGCACCTCTTGTAATAAAAGTTAACAATGGAATGCTTTGACATATTAAATAATACATACAATAAATAAATGAAATAAGAAAATGAGTAATATAATGTCTGGAAACTTCAATATTATGAATTGTTCAAACAAATCAACTCTTTATTTTAACAACTCTATTTTTATTTAAATTAACTTTAACAATTATATATTAATCTTTTATGGAATCAGGAAATTATATCAATAAGATTAAACTTTTTTCTTTTCGCAAAAACAGCTGTCTAAATAAGAAATAAATACTAGTTGTCATTATAAAGAAATTATTTATTTCTTTTTAATTTTCAACAATGATTTAATATATATTAACTCTTATTTTTAATTTTTTAAAATAATATAAATTTAATATGACATATAATTTTCCAACTCTTAGCTTTGAACTTTTTTAGATTCACAAACTTTTCATATAAATCCTGTGATATTCTATCTTTGATAGTCTAAGAATCTTAATATTATTCATAAAATTTTATAGAAATTACTTTAAGATAAATTTATGAAGATAAGAATATGGATATTAAAATATTTTATTATCCATATTTGTTATCAATTATTTTTGAGACAATTTAGCAAACAAATTTTAAATTAGGATATGAAAAAAACATGGCGCATTTATTTTTTATTACCTGGGCAAGATTTTGAAAAATAAGGTAATCTTTACAGGAAATAACCCTAAATTTTAAAATTTATTTATTTATCTTATAATTATGTGGGATTTGTAATAAATTACTATCTGTTACAGAATTGAAAAATACTATTAGAAGAATTAAAGAATATGAATATGCTTTCTTCATTACTTTACTAAAATTTATGAGCAATAAAACAATATATCAACATTTCTGCTCATTATTTTATTAAGTTATATCCATTTTAATAATTTAGTATATTATTTTTTAAAGTAAAATTAGTTCTTTTTAACAATAAGAATTTTTTTTTTAACTTATGATAATTTTTACTTCATAATCAGCTATTCTTTGTAGATATGCTATACTCTTTATATTTATAAATTTAAATATAGAATCTCTAAGAGAGTTGATTTTAATTAATTTAGTAGGAGACTGCTATGATTATTCAATTTCTCCCATCCCATTACACTATAACAGGTCGTTCAATGTTTTTTAACTAAAGTTTCTATTTACTTTAAGATTTACTTTCTAGCTAGATTCAGGACTTTTTATCAATAACGTATCCTGAATGATTTTTTTATAGAAAAGGGAGTGATTTATTAATATTTTTTTATTTAAAAAAATTAAATATCAAATACATTTATTTATTTTCTTAATTTATAACTATTAAAGAATAAAAGAAAGTGTTTTAAATTATTTTTATTTAAATGAAATTTAAAATGAACAAACAATCATTAATTCAAGGTTATATTAAAATACTAATTAATAGCTAATTAATCATCTTAATTAAAAACCTATTAAAAGGGAGCTTTGTATATTTCCAATTAAAAATGAGAATAATGGCAATACTATCCCGATAATTTACCTAATAATATATTTATATCTATTTTTATAATTGTATTTGGAAATAAATTATTTAATTAAAATAATTCCACCAGTTTAAGATAAAGCATCAGAAATTGTATAAACAGACCTATTGATAACTTTTATCTAATCGTCAAGTTAAACTGATAATGTAAATATTGAATTTTTAGTGGAAAGTTTCGTCACTTATAAATAATCAAAATCCATTGAGTAATATTCATATGATCCATCACTAAACATAATAAATGGAATATTATTTATAATAATTAGTGTAATTTAAATTTAAGAATATTTGGCAAGAATAAGGAAATTTATAATAAATTACTCAATAAATTTCAATTTTTTGTAAATAATAAAGTTTAGAAAACTAACTAGAAAATAAATTATCTTGAGTAGTTAGTTCCTGTCTTACTATTTTCATTTTTTGAACAATAGCTACATCATTTAGCAATTTGAAATTGAAATACTTGATATATTTATAAAAAGTTATTCCCCTTTTAAGCAAGGGAATTTTTATTTTTTTCATTAATATAAAAATATGTAAAATTATTTTGAATTTTGCAATGAAGTGGATGCACTTTATGAGAATTGGAATATATTTTAATCTACATAATTACTAATTAAATTCATTATTATATAACTCTCACCTAAATTGTTTATTTAATTTAGTGTTATTTAGAAGGGACATATTAAAAACTAACATAAGAAAATCCATTATATCACAAGCGAAGATAAAGTCTGAATAATTGATTTCCAATATTCTGTATTTGAAGAAATTAATTCTATCATTGCTTATACTTTAAATATATATTTTATGAATTCATGCAAGAACTTTTATAGCTAGTTACTAAAATAAAACAATACCACAATCTCTCATTTTGAAAAAATATATTTATAAATAGAAATATGACTAAGACTTTTGTTTACAGTACTTTTAAATACACTATAAAATAATAAATATTATATATATGTTGAGTTTTGATGCTATCTCATTTTTTCCCATTTTTTACTTAAACTTTTCAGTAAAATTTAATGAGAAATATTTTTTATTGGAGACTTTATAAGAGCGAAGCTTTGTATACAAAATTTAAATTTTTTATAGAGTTAACAAATGAAAACTTAAAAATAGAAAATAGCAAGTTTAATCAATTAAAAATGATTACTTATCTTCTAATTTTTTTATTCAAGTATTATTAAGAGAATTATAAAAATCATATATTTCTTAATTGGGATATCACTAAATTCTTTATCATCAAAATACTTTTGATAGACATAAAATTCGAGTTATACATATGGTATAATAGCATTAATTTCTTCCAAAGACTTACAGGTCTTATTTGAGTTAGGGTAGTATTAATATAGATAAAATGTATATGAATTTGAAAATGATTGATAGAATTAAAATGAGATTTGGTGATAAAGTAGTAATTAAATAAATTAATTAATATTAAAAATAGTTATTTAAAAGGTCAATCTCAAACAATTAAATTGAACTATATTCTTTTTATGCATATTTAGATATTATAAAGTAATTTATTTTTATTAAAACTAAGAGAATTATTTAAAATATTTAACATCAAGAAGATAATGAGATTCAAAACCCCAAAACCCCTGAAGTAGTTTGATTGAGTTTTTGATTGATGAAAGTAGACTATTAACGCATGCTTTATTAGGGTTTTAATAGGGTTTATGTAGGGGTTTAATATTTAAATATTAGTAATTTAAGTAAGTATATGCGAGGTTACGGGTCAGTTTATGACAGTGAGTATATAGACTTATTGTTTAAGTTGCGTTATGGATGTGATGATTATAGTGATCAACTCAGACCTATTCTAAATTACACATCTATTGCATGACTGCTCCATAAATCTCCTGCTACTGTTAGGTCACATTGTCTATTAGCATTGAATTTAAAGAGATAGCATCTTAATTCTAAGCCTAAAAGACCTTTAAAATTCTAGTAGCCTCATATCGATTATCTTATCAATGATAAGACTCTTAAATACTGGGCTCATTTCTCTCTGGCATAGAGGGCTGTTATGTTTCATCGTTAATTTCCTGAGCTTCACATCTCTGCATAATCCATAGCTAATATCTATAAAAAGAATGGTATATCTTACAAGACTGTCAACCGCATTAAGAGAGTGATCGACTTTAATGTTCCATTTTATAAGGATAATTTAAATTATATATTCGATTAAATGCAGAGGGCTTAAGAGCATAATATAAAGTTCATACATGCTGATGAGGCAGTATTCACGTTTAATACCTTTATATCGAGGTCTTGGTATAAAAGGTACAGCAACATAGAAGTTTATGATCAAAAGGTTAAGGTATAAACTTATGCAATCCTTGGGGGAATCAGTGAAGATAGTGGGCTTGAGACTTATGTTATCCACCCTCGCTCTATTAAGACTGAATAATATATTAAGTTCTTACAATAACTCAGAGACAAATACGCTGACTAAGAGATTATTCTATTCGTTGATAACTTATCAGTTCATAAAACTAAAGACACAAGGAGAGAATATGAAAGGCTAAACACAACACCTGTATTTATTGTTCCCTATAGCCCTCAGTTCAATGGAATTGAACTATATTGGGGCCTATTAAAAGGCCATTACAAGAAGCTTCTGCTCTATCATTTGATGCACGATCTGAAGATAGATACAGTAGTTTTTATTAAAAGTGCTGCTAAAAGATTCAGCGATGATAAAGCAAAAGTGTGCGCAAGGGAAGGAAGATTTTGTGTTTATAAATAAGTATTAGACTTAAACGAATGAATAAGTTCACATATTAAATTTTCCCGTAAAGGGATTTGGCTTCTCTTTCTTTTCTTCCTCTTAAGGCTTGCT
>ARYC01004492.1:15000-20615 GCA_000711775.1 Oxytricha trifallax | reverse complement strand
ATAGGAATTTCTCTCATTTTTCCAAGTTTTGAACTTATACTTCATCAAAAGATTTCAATTAAATCTGTCAAAAATACTTTGATAGCTTAAATAATAGCAGGTTTTGTAGCCCATCCTTGAAAGATTCGAGATCGCAGCTCAGTTAACTCCATGTTAAAAAAAACTAAAGCGAGTGTTTCAAAATAGAGACATAGTAGTTTTCATAGGAATTTCTCTCATTTTTCCAAGTTTTGAACTTATACTTCATCAAAAGATTTCAATTAAATCTGTCAAAAATACTTTGAAAGCTTAAATAATAGCAGGTTTTGTAGCCCATCCTTGAAAGATTCGAGATCGCAGCTCAGTTAACTCCATGTTTAAAAAAAACTAAAGCGAGTGTTTCAAAATAGAGACATAGTAGTTTTCATAGGAATTTCTCTCATTTTTCCAGTTTTGAACTTATACTTCATCAAAAGATTTCAATTAAATCTGTCAAAAATACTTTGAAAGCTTAAATAATAGCAGGTTTTGTAGCACATCCTTGAAAGATTCGAGATCGCAGCTCAGTTAACTCCATGTTCAAAAAAAACTAAAGCGAGTGTTTCAAAATAGAGACATAGAAGTTTTCATAGGAATTTCTCTCATTTTTCCAAGTTTTGAACTTATACTTCATCAAAGGATTTCAATTAAATCTGTCAAAAATACTTTGAAAGCTTAAATAATAGCAGGTTTTGTAGCCCATCCTTGAAAGATTCGAGATCGCAGCTCAGTTAACTCCATGTTAAAAAAAACTAAAGCGAGTGTTTCAAAATAGAGACATAGTAGTTTTCATAGGAATTTCTCTCATTTTTCCAAGTTTTGAACTTATACTTCCATCAAAAGATTTCAATTAAATCTGTCAAAAATACTTTGATAGCTTAAATAATAGCAGGTTTTGTAGCCCATCCTTGAAAGATTCGAGATCGCAGCTCAGTTAACTCCATGTTAAAAAAAACTAAAGCGAGTGTTTCAAAATAGAGACATAGTAGTTTTCATAGGAATTTCTCTCATTTTTCCAAGTTTTGAACTTATACTTCATCAAAGAATTTCAATTAAATCTGTCAAAAATACTTTGAAAGCTTAAATAAAAGCAGGTTTTGTAGCCCATCCTTGAAAGATTCGAGATCGCAGCTCAGTTAAACTCCATGTTCAAAAAAAACTAAAGTCGAGTGCTTTCAAAAATAGAGACATAGTAGTTTTCATAGGAATTTCTCTCATTTTTCCAAGTTTTGAACTTATACTTCATCAAAGAATTTCAATTAAATCTGTCAAAAATACTTTGAAAGCTTAAATAAAAGCAGGTTTTGTAGCCCATCCTTGAAAGATTCGAGATCGCAGCTCAGTTAACTCCATGTTCAAAAAAAACTAAAGCGAGTGTTTCAAAATAGAGACATAGAAGTTTTCATAGGAATTTCTCTCATTTTTCCAAGTTTTGAACTTATACTTCATCAAAGGATTTCAATTAAATCTGTCAAAAATACTTTGAAAGCTTAAATAATAGCAGGTTTTGTAGCCCATCCTTGAAAGATTCGAGATCGCAGCTCAGTTAACTCATGTTCAAAAAAAACTAAATCGAGTGTTTCAAAATAGAGACATAGTAGTTTTCATAGGAATTTCTCTCATTTTTCCAAGTTTTGAACTTATACTTCATCAAAGAATTTCAATTAAATCTGTCAAAAATACTTTGAAAGCTTAAATAAAAGCAGGTTTTGTAGCCCATCCTTGAAAGATTCGAGATCGCAGCTCAGTTAACTCCATGTTCAAAAAAAACTAAATCAGAGTGTTTCAAAATAGAGACATAGTAGTTTTCATAGGAATTTCTCTCATTTTTCCAAGTTTTGAACTTATACTTCATCAAAGAATTTCAATTAAATCTGTCAAAAATACTTTGAAAGCTTAAATAAAAGCAGGTTTTGTAGCCCATCCTTGAAAGATTCGAGATCGCAGCTCAGTTAAACTCCATGTTCAAAAAAAAAACTAAAACGATGTTTCTCAAAAGTAGAGACATAGTAGTTTTCATAGGAATTTCTCTCATTTTTCCAAGTTTTTGAACTTATACTTCATCAAAGGATTTCAATTAAATCTGTCAAAAATACTTTGAAAGCTTAAATAATAGCAGGTTTTGTAGCCCATCCTTGAAAGATTCGATATCGCAGCTCAGTTAACTCCATGTTCAAAAAAAACTAAAGCGAGTGTTTCAAAATAGAGACATAGTAGTTTTCATATGAATTTCTCTCATTTTTCCAAGTTTTGAACTTATACTTCATCAAAAGATTTCAATTAAATCTGTCAAAAATACTTTGAAAGCTTAAATAATAGCAGGTTTTGTAGCCCATCCTTGAAAGATTCGATATCGCAGCTCAGTTAACTCCATGTTCAAAAAAAACTAAAGCGAGTGTTTCAAAATAGAGACATAGTAGTTTTCATATGAATTTCTCTCATTTTTCCAAGTTTTGAACTTATACTTCATCAAAAGATTTCAATTAAATCTGTCAAAAATACTTTGAAAGCTTAAATAATAGCAGGTTTTGTAGCCTATCCTTGAAGATTCGAGATCGCAGCTCAGTTAACTCCATGTTCAAAAAAAACTAAAGCGAGTGTTTCAAAATAGAGACATTGTAGTTTTCATAGGAATTTCTCTCATTTTTCCAAGTTTTGAACTTATACTTCATCAAAGGATTTTCAAATTAATCTGTCAAACATACTTTGAAAGCTTAAATAATAGCAGGTTTTGTAGCCTATCCTTGAAGATTCGAGATCGCAGCTCAGTTAACTCCATGTTCAAAAAAAACTAAAGCGAGTGTTTCAAAATAGAGACATTGTAGTTTTCATAGGAATTTCTCTCATTTTTCCAAGTTTTGAACTTATACTTCATCAAAAGATTTCAATTAAATCTGTCAAAAATACTTTGATAGCTTAAATAATAGCAGGTTTTGTAGCCCATCCTTGAAAGATTCGAGATCGCAGCTCAGTTAACTCCATGTTAAAAAAAACTAAAGCGAGTGTTTCAAAATAGAGACATAGTAGTTTTCATAGGAATTTCTCTCATTTTTCCAAGTTTTGAACTTATACTTCATCAAAAGATTTCAATTAAATCTGTCAAAAATACTTTGAAAGCTTAAATAATAGCAGGTTTTGTAGTTCCATCCTTGAAAGATTCGAGATTCGCAGCTCAGTTTAACTCGCATGTTGTTCAAAAAAACATAAAGCGAGGTTTCAAAATAGAGACCATAGTAGTTTTCATAGGAAATTTCTCTATTATTTCCAACGTTTTGAACTGTATACTTCAATCAAAGGATATCAATTAATCTGTCAAATATAATACTTTGAAAGCTTAAAATTTTAAATAGCCAGGTTTTTTGTTAGCTCCTTGAAAAAAGATCTTTTTTCGGACGATCCGGCAGCTCATGTTAACTCCCATGTTCTTATTAAAAAAAAACTAAGCGAGTGTTTCAAAATAGAGCACTAGTAGTTTATTCATAGGAATTTCTCTCATTTTTCCAAGTTTTGAACTTATACTTCATCAAAAGATTTCAATTAAATCTGTCAAAAATACTTTGATAGCTTAAATAATAGCAGGTTTTGTAGCCCATCCTTGAAAGATTCGAGATCGCAGCTCAGTTAACTCCATGTTAAAAAAAACTAAAGCGAGTGTTTCAAAATAGAGACATAGTAGTTTTCATAGGAATTTCTCTCATTTTTCCAAGTTTTGAACTTATACTTCATCAAAAGATTTCAATTAAATCTGTCAAAAATACTTTGATAGCTTAAATAATAGCAGGTTTTGTAGCCCATCCTTGAAAGATTCGAGATCGCAGCTCAGTTAACTCCATGTTAAAAAAAACTAAAGCGAGTGTTTCAAAATAGAGACATAGTAGTTTTCATAGGAATTTTCTCTCATTTTTCCCAAGTTTTGAACTTATACTTCATCAAAAGATTTCAATTAAATCTGTCAAAAATACTTTGATAGCTTAAATAATAGCAGGTTTTGTAGCCCATCCTTGAAAGATTCGAGATCGCAGCTCAGTTAACTCCATGTTAAAAAAAACTAAAGCGAGTGTTTCAAAATAGAGACATAGTAGTTTTCATAGGAATTTCTCTCATTTTTCCAAGTTTTGAACTTATACTTCATCAAAAGATTTCAATTAAATCTGTCAAAAATACTTTGATAGCTTAAATAATAGCAGGTTTTGTAGCCCATCCTTGAAAGATTCGAGATCGCAGCTCAGTTAACTCCATGTTAAAAAAAACTAAAGCGAGTTTTTCAAAATAGAGACATAGTAGTTTTCATAGAATTTCTCTCATTTTTCCAAGTTTTGAACTTATACTTCATCAAAAGATTTCAATTAAATCTGTCAAAAATACTTTGATAGCTTAAATAATAGCAGGTTTTGTAGCCCATCCTTGAAAGATTCGAGATCGCAGCTCAGTTAACTCCATGTTAAAAAAAACTAAATCGAGTGTTTCAAAATAGAGACATAGTAGTTTTCATAGGAATTTCTCTCATTTTTCCAAGTTTTGAACTTATACTTCATCAAAGGATTTCAATTAAATCTGTCAAAAATACTTTGAAAGCTTAAATAATAGCAGGTTTTGTAGCCCATCCTTGAAAGATTCGAGATCGCAGCTCAGTTAACTCCATGTTCAAAAAAAACTAAAGCGAGTGTTTCAAAATAGAGACATAGTAGTTTTCATAGGAATTTCTCTCATTTTTCCAAGTTTTGAACTTATACTTCATCAAAGGATTTCAATTAAATCTGTCAAAAATACTTTGAAGCTTAAATAATAGCAGGTTTTGTAGCCCATCCTTGAAAGATTCGATATCGCAGCTCAGTTAACTCCATGTTAAAAAAAACTAAAGCGAGTGTTTCAAAATAGAGACATAGTAGTTTTCATATGAATTTCTCTCATTTTTCCAGTTTTGAACTTATACTTCATCAAAAGATTTCAATTAAATCTGTCAAAAATACTTTGAAAGCTTAAATAATAGCAGGTTTTGTAGCCTATCCTTGAAGATTCGAGATCGCAGCTCAGTTAACTCCATGTTCAAAAAAAACTAAAGCGAGTGTTTCAAAATAGAGACATTGTAGTTTTCATAGGAATTTCTCTCATTTTTCCAAGTTTTGAACTTATACTTCATCAAAGGATTTCAATTAAATCTGTCAAAAATACTTTGATAGCTTAAATAATAGCAGGTTTTGTAGCCCATCCTTGAAAGATTCGAGATCGCAGCTCAGTTAACTCCATGTTAAAAAAAACTAAAGCGAGTGTTTCAAAATAGAGACATAGTAGTTTTCATAGAATTTCTCTCATTTTTCCAAGTTTTGAACTTATACTTCATCAAAAGATTTCAATTAAATCTGTCAAAAATACTTTGATAGCTTAAATAATAGCAGGTTTTGTAGCCCATCCTTGAAAGATTCGAGATCGCAGCTCAGTTAACTCCATGTTAAAAAAAACTAAAGCGAGTGTTTCAAAATAGAGACATAGTAGTTTTCATAGGAATTTCTCTCATTTTTCCAATTTTGAACTTATACTTCATCAAAAGATTTCAATTAAATCTGTCAAAAATACTTTGATAGCTTAAATAATAGCAG
>ARYC01004492.1:0-10000 GCA_000711775.1 Oxytricha trifallax | reverse complement strand
TAGAGACATAGTAGTTTTCATAGGAATTTCTCTCATTTTTCCAATTTTTGAACTTATACTTCATCAAAAGATTTCAATTAAATCTGTCAAAAATACATTGAAAGCTTAAATAATAGCAGGTTTTGTAGCCCATCCTTGAAAGATTCGAGATCGCAGCTCAGTTAACTCCATGTTCAAAAAAAACTAAATCGAGTGTTTCAAAATAGAGACATAGTAGTTTTCATAGGAATTTCTCTCATTTTTCCAAGTTTTGAACTTATACTTCATCAAAGAATTTCAATTAAATCTGTCAAAAATACTTTGAAAGCTTAAATAAAAGCAGGTTTTGTAGCCCATCCTTGAAAGATTCGAGATCGCAGCTCAGTTAACTCCATGTTCAAAAAAACACTAAAATCGAGTGTTTCTCAAAATAGAGACATAGTAGTTTTCATAGGAATTTCTCTCATTTTTCCAAGTTTTGAACTTATACTTCATCAAAGAATTTCAATTAAATCTGTCAAAAATACTTTGAAAGCTTAAATAAAAGCAGGTTTTGTAGCCCATCCTTGAAAGATTCGAGATCGCAGCTCAGTTAACTCCATGTTCAAAAAAAACTAAAGCGAGTGTTTCAAAATAGAGACATAAGTTAGTTTTCAAGGAATTTCTCTCATTTTTCCAAGTTTTGAACTTATACTTCATCAAAAGATTTCAATTAAATCTGTCAAAAATACTTTGATAGCTTAAATAATAGCAGGTTTTGTAGCCCATCCTTGAAAGATTCGAGATCGCAGCTCAGTTAACTCCATGTTAAAAAAAACTAAAGCGAGTGTTTCAAAATAGAGACATAGTAGTTTTCATAGGAATTTCTCCTCATTTTTCCAAGTTGTTGAACTTATACTTCATCAAAAGATTTCAATTAAATCTGTCAAAAATACTTTGATAGCTTAAATAATAGCAGGTTTTGTAGCCCATCCTTGAAAGATTCGAGATCGCAGCTCAGTTAACTCCATGTTAAAAAAAACTAAAGCGAGTGTTTCAAAATAGAGACATAGTAGTTTTCATAGGAATTTCTCTCATTTTTCCCAAGTTTTTTGAACTTATACCTTCCATCAAAAGATTTCAATTAAATCTGTCAAAAATACTTTGATAGCTTAAATAATAGCAGGTTTTGTAGCCCATCCTTGAAAGATTCGAGATCGCAGCTCAGTTAACTCCATGTTAAAAAAAACTAAAGCGAGTGTTTCAAAATAGAGACATAGTAGTTTTCATAGGAAATTTCTCTCATTTTTCCAAGTTTTTGAAACTTATACTTCATCAAAAGATTTCAATTAAATCTGTCAAAAATACTTTGATAGCTTAAATAATAGCAGGTTTTGTAGCCCATCCTTGAAAGATTCGAGATCGCAGCTCAGTTAACTCCATGTTAAAAAAAACTAAAGCGAGTGTTTCAAAATAGAGACATAGTAGTTTTCATAGGAATTTCTCTCATTTTTCCAAGTTTTGAACTTATACTTCATCAAAGATTTCAATTAAATCTGTCAAAATACTGAAAGCTTAAATAATAGCATGCGTTTTGTAGCCATCCTTGAAAGATTCGAGATCGCAGCTCAGTTAACTCCATGTTCAAAAAAAACTAAAGCGAGTTTTTCAAAATAGAGACATAGTAGTTTTCATAGGAATTTCTCTCATTTTTCCAAGTTTTGAACTTATACTTTATCAAAAGATTTCAATTAAATCTGTCAAAAATACTTTGATAGCTTAAATAATAGCAGGTTTTGTAGCCCATCCTTGAAAGATTCGAGATCGCAGCTCAGTTAACTCCATGTTAAAAAAAACTAAAGCGAGTGTTTCAAAATAGAGACATAGTAGTTTTCATAGGAATTTCTCTCATTTTTCCAATTTTTGAACTTATACTTCATCAAAAGATTTCAATTAAATCTGTCAAAAATACTTTGAAAGCTTAAATAATAGCAGGTTTTGTAGCCTATCCTTGAAGATTCGAGATCGCAGCTCAGTTAACTCCATGTTCAAAAAAAACTAAAGCGAGTGTTTCAAAATAGAGACATTGTAGTTTTCATAGGAATTTCTCTCATTTTTCCAAGTTTTGAACTTATACTTCATCAAAGGATTTCAATTAAATCTGTCAAAAATACTTTGAAAGCTTAAATAATAGCAGGTTTTGTAGCCCATCCTTGAAAGATTCGATATCGCAGCTCAGTTAACTCCATGTTCAAAAAAAACTAAAGCGAGTTTTTCAAAATAGAGACATAGTAGTTTTCATATGAATTTCTCTCATTTTTCCAAGTTTTGAACTTATACTTCATCAAAGGATTTCAATTAATTCTGTCAAAAATACTTTGATAGCTTAAATAATAGCAGGTTTTGTAGCCCATCCTTGAAAGATTCGATATCGCAGCTCAGTTAACTCCATGTTAAAAAAAACTAAAGCGAGTGTTTCAAAATAGAGACATAGTAGTTTTCATATGAATTTCTCTCATTTTTCCAAGTTTTGAACTTATACTTCATCAAAGGATTTCAATTAAATCTGTCAAAAATACTTTGAAAGCTTAAATAATAGCAGGTTTTGTAGCCTATCCTTGAAGATTCGAGATCGCAGCTCAGTTAACTCCATGTTCAATAAAAACTAAAGCGAGTGTTCAAATAGAGGATGTTGTCATTTTTCCAAGTTTTGAACTTATACTTCATCAAAGGATTTCAATTAAATCTGTCAAAAATACTTTGATAGCTTAAATAATAGCAGGTTTTGTAGCCCATCCTTGAAAGATTCGAGATCGCAGCTCAGTTAACTCCATGTTAAAAAAAACTAAAGCGAGTGTTTCAAAATAGAGACATAGTAGTTTTCATAGGAATTTCTCTCATTTTTCCAAGTTTTGAACTTATACTTCATCAAAGGATTTCAATTAAATCTGTCAAAAATACTTTGATAGCTTAAATAATAGCAGGTTTTGTAGCCCATCCTTGAAAGATTCGATATCGCAGCTCAGTTAACTCCATGTTAAAAAAAACTAAAGCGAGTGTTTCAAAATAGAGACATAGTAGTTTTCATAGGAATTTCTCTCATTTTTCCAAGTTTTGAACTTATACTTCATCAAAAGATTTCAATTAAATCTGTCAAAAATACTTTGATAGCTTAAATAATAGCAGGTTTTGTAGCCCATCCTTGAAAGATTCGAGATCGCAGCTCAGTTAACTCCATGTTAAAAAAAACTAAAGCGAGTGTTTCAAAATAGAGACATAGTAGTTTTCATAGGAATTTCTCTCATTTTTCCAAGTTTTGAACTTATACTTCATCAAAAGATTTCAATTAAATCTGTCAAAAATACTTTGAAAGCTTAAATAATAGCAGGTTTTGTAGCATCCTTGAAAGATTCGAGATCGCAGCTCAGTTAACTCCATGTTCAAAAAAAACTAAATCGAGTTTTTCAAAATAGAGACATAGTAGTTTTCATAGGAATTTCTCTCATTTTTCCAAGTTTTGAACTTATACTTTATCAAAGGATTTCAATTAAATCTGTCAAAAATACTTTGAAAGCTTAAATAATAGCAGGTTTTGTAGCCCATCCTTGAAAGATTCGAGATCGCAGCTCAGTTAACTCCATGTTCAAAAAAAACTAAATCGAGTGTTTCAAAATAGAGACATAGTAGTTTTCATAGGAATTTCTCTCATTTTTCCAAGTTTTGAACTTATACTTCATCAAAGAATTTCAATTAAATCTGTCAAAAATACTTTGAAAGCTTAAATAAAAGCAGGTTTTGTAGCCCATCCTTGAAAGATTCGAGATCGCAGCTCAGTTAACTCCATGTTCAAAACAAACTAAAGCGAGTGTTTCAAAATAGAGACATAGTAGTTTTCATAGGAATTTCTCTCATTTTTCCAAGTTTTGAACTTATACTTCATCAAAGGATTTCAATTAAATCTGTCAAAAATACTTTGAAAGCTTAAATAATAGCAGGTTTTGTAGCCCATCCTTGAAAGATTCGATATCGCAGCTCAGTTAACTCCATGTTCAAAAAAAACTAAAGCGAGTGTTTCAAAATAGAGACATAGTAGTTTTCATATGAATTTCTCTCATTTTTCCAATTTTTGAACTTATACTTCATCAAAGATTTCAATTAAATCTGTCAAAAATACTTTGAAAGCTTAAATAATAGCAGGTTTTGTAGCCCATCCTTGAAAGATTCGAGATCGCAGCTCAGTTAACTCCATGTTTAATAAAAACTAAAGCGAGTGTTTCAATATAGAGACATAGTAGTTTTCATAGGAATTTCTCTCATTTTTCCAATTTTTGAACTTATACTTCATCAAAAGATTTCAATTAAATCTGTCAAAAATACTTTGAAAGCTTAAATAATAGCAGGTTTTGTAGCCCATCCTTGAAAGATTCGAGATCGCAGCTCAGTTAACTCCATGTTTAATAAAAACTAAAGCGAGTGTTTCAAAATAGAGACATAGTAGTTTTCATAGGAATTTCTCTCATTTTTCCAATTTTTGAACTTATACTTCATCAAAGGATTTCAATTAAATCTGTCAAAAATACTTTGAAAGCTTAAATAATAGCAGGTTTTGTAGCCTATCCTTGAAGATTCGATATCGCAGCTCAGTTAACTCCATGTTCAAAAAAAACTAAAGCGAGTGTTTCAAAATAGAGACATTGTAGTTTTCATATGAATTTCTCTCATTTTTCCAAGTTTTGAACTTATACTTCATCAAAGGATTTCAATTAAATCTGTCAAAAATACTTTGAAAGCTTAAATAATAGCAGGTTTTGTAGCCCATCCTTGAAAGATTCGAGATCGCAGCTCAGTTAACTCCATGTTCAATAAAAACTAAAGCGAGTGTTTTAAATAGAGACATAGTAGTTTTCATAGGAATTTCTCTCATTTTTCCAAGTTTTGAACTTATATTCATCAAAGGATTTCAATTAAATCTGTCAAAAATACTTTGAAAGCTTAAATAATAGCAGGTTTTGTAGCCTATCCTTGAAGATTCGATATCGCAGCTCAGTTAACTCCATGTTCAAAAAAAACTAAAGCGAGTGTTTCAAAATAGAGACATTGTAGTTTTCATATGAATTTCTCTCATTTTTCCAAGTTTTGAACTTATACTTCATCAAAGGATTTCAATTAAATCTGTCAAAAATACTTTGAAAGCTTAAATAATAGCAGGTTTTGTAGCCCATCCTTGAAAGATTCGATATCGCAGCTCAGTTAACTCCATGTTCAAAAAAAACTAAAGCGAGTGTTTCAAAATAGAGACATAGTAGTTTTCATATGAATTTCTCTCATTTTTCCAAGTTTTGAACTTATACTTCATCAAAGGATTTCTATTAAATTAAATTACTCCTAATGAAGTTTTGTTTCTCTAGGAGGTCCTCCAAATCAAGTTTGAACTTAATTTGGAGGTATTGTTATTAAACATTTTTTAATTTAATATGCTCCTAATTAAGTTTTAATTAACTCCTAATAAAGTTTGAACTTAATTTGGAGGACCTCCTAAAATAATTAAACATTATTAGGAGCAATTTAATGGAGAAAGTTTGATAAAAATGGAAATCAATCTGTAAAACTTTGAGCAAGTTTTTCAATGCTTCTCCTCATATCTTTTCATGGTTGACCTCCTGTAGGTCCTCCCTATTTAGTAGTAAGATTTTAATAAAATTAGAATGGATATCCAAAATTTTAAATTTCATTAACATTTCTAGAAAGAGGAAGCAAGATGGAGTCTATGAATGATGCAATGAAGAGAATTTAATCTCAAGATTTAATAGGAAAATTTCGAAGTAAAGATGACCTTTATAGATATTTGGTATAGCAAGGTAAACTTTTAACAAATACTAATAGATTAACAATAGTTGGATTGTTCTTGCCAACCCAGGAATGAACTAAAATCTCATTCTTAAAAGCCTTACTTAGTGAAGAGAAAAAAGCTTTTAAGTCTAATGAAATTAGGATGATAGAGATCCCTAACTACCCTGAAATATCAGTGACAAATCTAAATGACGATGCTATGAGTGATCCAGACGTAGCTATCTACCTTCCATCGAAGCTACAGCTCTCAAATAAGTTACCAGAGAGAAACTTCTTCTTTGGCGTCCTTGGAACTCTGAAACCTGAGTACTTAAATGAATATTTAAGAAGCTCATAAGAAACGCTACAGCATCTCTCCTGAAGAAAAAGAGAAGCAAGGTATTAAAATAAGTGATACCTGGCTTTGGGAACTTTAAAAGCATCCTTTCATCTCAAGTAAGCTTAGCTTCTAACTTTACAGAAAAACCTGGTACTGCTATATACTTGATGAAAGAGAGCAGCAAATTAAACAGAGAGAGAAAGTCTCAAGTAAAACATGAATTGAGTAAGAGGCTCTTCAAAGATTTATAAAAGCCAGAAGAGATGAACATAGATGCAGGAGCTGGCACTAAGAGAAGAAACATAGGCCCAAGCAAGCCTTAAGAGGAAGAAAAGAAAGAGAAGCCAAATCCGTTTACGGGCAAATTTAATATGTAAACTTATTCATTCGTTTAAATCTAAAACTCATTTATATACACAAAATCTCTCTTCTCTTGCGCATACTTTAGCTTTATCATCGCTGACTCTCTTAGCAGCACTCTTAATAAAATCGACTGTATCTATCTTCAAGTCGTGCATCAAGTGATATAGTAGAAGTTTCTTGTAGTGCCCTTTCAATTACCCCCAATATAATTCAACTCCATTGAACTGAGGACTGTAGGGAACATTAAATACAGGAGTTAGGTTAGCCTTTCATATTCTTTCCTTGTATCTTTAGTTTTATGGACAGATAAGTTATCTACAAACAGAATAATCTCTTAGTCGGCGTACTTATCTCTAAGCTATTGTAGGTACTTAATGTATTATTCGGTCTTTATTGAGCGAGGATGGATAACATAAGTTTCGAGGCCGCTATCTTCGCTTATTCCACCAAGTATTGCATGAGTTTAAACCTTAACCTTTTAATCATATACTTCAATGTTGCTGTACCTCTTATACCAAGACCTTGATATGAAGGTATTAAATGTGAATACTGCCTCATCAGCGTGTATGAACTTTATATTATGCTCTTAAGCACTTTGCATTTAATCGAATATATAATTTAAATTATCTTTATAAAATGGAACATTAAAGTCAATCACTCTCTTAATGCGATTGACTGTCTTGTAAGATATTCCGTTCTTTTTATAAATGTTAGCTATCGACTAAGCAGAGATATGAAGCTCAGGAAATTGGCGATGAAACATCACAGCTCTTTAGGCGAGAGAGAAGTGAGCCCAGTATTTTAGAGTCTTATCATTAATGAGATAATCAATATGATGCTGCTAAAACTTTAGAGGTCTTTTAGGCTTAGAATTAAGCTGCTATCTCTTTAAATCAATGCTAATAGACGGTGAGATCTAACAGTAGCAGGAGATTTATGGAGTAACCTTGCTATAGACGTGTAATTAAGGATAGGCTTGAGTTGATCATTATATTCATCACATCCATAACGCAACTTAAACAATAAATCTATATACTCACTGTCATAAACAGACCCCATACCTGGCATATACTCACTTAAATTACTAATATTTAAACATTAAACCCCTACATAAACCCTATTAATTCCCTAATAGAGTATGCGTAATTGTCTACTTTTATCAATCAAAAACTCAATCAAACTACTGAAAGGGTTTTGGGGTTTTGCGCGGAGGTGAGAGAGGTTTGATAGTTTGGTGATTGATTAGTTTAGACTTAAACTTAAAAGCGTGATTTATAATAGGGAAGTTTTAATCAATTAATTTAACAGTTCAACTGCTATTCATGCTTGTCTTGACTGGTGCCAGAGCATCTGCGACTCCACTCATGGTCATTGATGGTTTACTCAGACGAACCCATGTCTGATGGTGATGCACCACTGCTTGACGCTGAAGGCCCAGAGCTTGTTGACATCACTCTTGGTCATGGCTTTCAGGATCTGGGAGAGTCTCTTAACTAAATGAATCCTATAAGAGGTTATGATTAGTACACTAACTTGCTGTCTGCCTGCTCCTGCCTGAGGTGCCTCTTGATGTATGAGAACAGCTGCTCGATGGGGTTGAGCCAGGGCGAGTACTCGACATTGAATAGCACAGTCACCTTCAACTTCCTGGCAGTCTCCAACACTTCAGAGTACTTGTGAATGACTGCGTTGTCCATGAGCAGCAGATCTTCTTCAGGCCAAGGTCCTTGTCGGTGCGCAGCTGGCGCAGGGTGTGGTAGAGGAAGTTCTCGAACAGCACGGCATCGAAGGCTCCCTCGATGACTTGGCTGGCGACCAGCTGGTCCTTAGTGATTGCGCCACGAAGCTCATCGAGAACTGCTGCCTCTTGGTGGATTCCTTGGTGATTGAGAGATTCCTAGCCATGGTGCCATAAGTGCCCAACCTCTGGCTGACTTGCTGTCTGACTGCTGTGATGGGGGTATAATGTTATGATGGTTGGGCATCGAGGTTGCCAGAGTATACTATAGGTGCTTAGTCATTCAATTAGTTGGGTAGACTTAACCTGGTATCAACTAAAGTAATATAAAATCATATAGCTATAGCTTACTTTCCTATTCCTTCACTGTGACTTTACTGCTGCTCTCTGCCTTGCTTGACACTGCAAGCGTTTGGGTTTAATGGCTGTCCAGTTTTCATGGCCTGTTTCATTGACCACCTCACTGCTCTTACGTTGGGTTGATTGCAGCCTGAGGCTGTCTAGGTTCTGAACCAATTGAGTTAGAGTGGAAGCCGATTTCAGAGGGGTTTATGGTTGGCTTGCAGGCTTCTTGGAAGAGTTCTATATTCTGATCGCGTTGAAGTGCTTCTGCAGCGATGTGTATTGAGCATTGCCTCTTGGGCTTCCATGATAGGTGAGAGCTGAGTGTTCTTATATTTATGGCTGCACTTGACAGGGGTGGCAGCAATGCTCTGCTCCCTGCTATCAAATGTATGCTATGCTTAGGTTGAAGATTTCCTCTAACTTAGGAAATATCGATTTCGAGTTTGGCCTTGGAATTTTCGACGGAACAATTCCAGATCCAGACATTATTCGTTCAGTATTTCTAACATGGTCCTCTAAACTTGGATAAAATCCTTACCCATCTAGACTACCCATTCTTGATCTGCTGACGACGCTGTACTCAATCAGTTAAGCAAAGATAGAAATACTTACCTACTTGTTCCCGGAGTTGCTTGGAGTCTCAGATTTTCAGGTTTCAGGTTATTTTCATCTTGAGTTGCAACTGGGCATTACAAAATGGCAATTTTTGATCTAGTTATTTGATCCTGCTACTTAACCCCAGTGATAGTCGACATACCTGGTTCTCTGTTAGGGTAGCCAGACAGCATTTCACCATACTCAAAGACATCGTCGGTGACGAGGACTTCGGTCTTACCAATTGCAGGTGTCAGGGAGGGGTCGATTACACGATTTTCCTAGTGAAGAGCAGCTGAATTGAAACTCCATATTTTTTAGGCATGTAATCGCTTCTGAAGTTGATTCATCAACTGATATAATTACAGCATCTTCCAGGAATAGCTGAGCAAGCAGTCTTGAGACCCAAAGCCTCTTATCATTGAATGATGGATCCCTATACTTAGCGTTGGCGTTCTGGGCCTTGCCGAATCTCAAATGGAAACTTTCCTTCAGTCTTTCAAGAGAGTAGCAACGGAAGGCACTGCGAGGTTCTAATTCCTGTTCCTTACACTGCATTTCAAGTAGGCTGTGATGAAGGCGCCAGCCAGTAATCTTATAGATGCCCTACTGTTAGAGCACGATGGCAATCGTCTTAAGTAGCAGCGGGTTGCTTCGCGTATTCTTCCTCCCATTCTTCAGCTTTGGCTTAGGATTAAGCACTCTATGCTCTACCTCCAACTTGAACTTTTCAACGGCTTTGTAAACAAAACGTCGATCCACACCCATCTTAAGAGCAATTAAAACCCCAAAACCCTTCAGTAGTTTGATTTAGTTTTTGATTGATAAAAGTA
>ARYC01004490.1:0-43041 GCA_000711775.1 Oxytricha trifallax | reverse complement strand
AGTCTCAAGGTGACAGTCCTTTTCAATGCAGAGTATTCACCCTGGCTTAACCCCATCGAGCATTGTTCTCCTACATCAAGAGGCACCTTCGATAGGAGCAGGCTGATAGCAAGTAAGTATAGTATATACGTAACACTTTATAGGATCCACCTCGTGAAGCGGCTCTCGCAGATTCTGAAAGCCATGACCAAGACTGACGTGAACAACTCTGGGCCTTCAGCGTGAAGCAGTGGTGCAGCACCATCAAGCACGGCTTCGTTTGATGCAAATGTTGGCAACAATCGACAACCTACCAAGAGGGGGCTAAAGACAGCAAGAATCGCGACGAAGAGTGTTTTATAGATTAGATTAGCGATTAAAACGAAGTATTACATATTACACTTTTAAGTTTAAGTTTAAATCATTCAAACCTTCCAAACCATCACAACCTCCCTCGCTTGCGCGCATTCGAGACACCAACTTTGCCACTATAGCCAACCATGGTCGTTTAGTGTCATCTCATAGCAGTTCTAACTAAAGCAAGCATGAATCACAAAGCTTGAAGCTTAATAGCAATGAATGGTCTAATCTACACTCTCAACTCTCACTCCAACCATCATTATGCACTCTAATCGCACTAATGCAACAACAGCTACCTGCATTCGCACCAAAGGTTGGGAGTATCCAGCTTCAAATCACTACTAAACACTCAAATGTTGTTAGAAATCGTAAATATTGATTAAAAGTTTCAAAAGTAGTTGAATCGTACAAATCTTTGCTAATCTACACTTATAGCAGCTTGTTCATTCTTACTCATTGCAACAGCTGGGGACTTATGACCAAATTTTTAAATATTAAGTTTTAATTTATTTATCAAAATTCCTATCTTTTTCTATTTTATCAATATTTAAATCATCTGATCTGTTCAATCTCTCTGGTTGTCTCATCATTGATTCTATTTCAATTAATTCTTTAAAAATAAACTCAAAATAGTGAATTCTTGTGAGCCCACAACTGTCTTAAGTATACTTTTCTCTGTAGAAATTGAGTACGTGTTTTTCGATCTCCTTCTCTTCTTCTTCGCTATCAATGGAGCTTACTCCGTCATAAACTCTTAACTCAACATATTCTTGGAGTTCTTACATAGTTTCATCAAAAGCTCTCAGAGTTCTGTAGCTGTTTTCCATGCAATCTGTAAGATTGCAGATTGGACACCATTTCCCATTGATTTTCAAATCAAAAAGACCCACTTCCTGAAACATCTTTAATTAAATTTTTATTATTATATAGTAAATAAAAGTCCCAAATCTTTTATATGTTAGTTAATAACTTTCTTTAATTGTATTGGATAGTATCCAGATTTAACTAGTAAATCTATGGGGTTTAGGGATTTAGGGGTTTCTGGGTTTTCAAAAGTAAGGTTCTCCGGCTTTGGGCCGGAGTTTTTTGTTGTTAGTGAATGTATTTAACTTTTGTTTGTGTTGGTGGTTGTTCCCTATAGTGGACATTATTAGTTGACTAAGTGTAATTTTATTTTAGTATTAAATAGCCTAATATAATTTTGGGGTGATTCCCCTCATATCTTTGGTCAAAATCTTATTAATGTCATGAGTGATTCTCTTATTAGTTTAGTTTTCATATTAGATAGTAGGAAATCAAATTTCTTATTGTATGACGTATTTGAGATGTTAGAGAATTTTCGGGAGTGATTCCTTCCAAAACGTATCTTAGTGCTTTCTCTAATGAATAGAGAAAAGATGGTAGATGGTAGATGGTAGATTTTGAATTGTTTGGGTGGAGGATAGTTGGAGGGATCTTTCTTTATATGAGGTTTTTGGACAGTGTTTGAAAACTTCTTTCCTTAGTAATTTCTTTGTAGTATTGTTTGAGAGATGTTTATAACTAAATGACTGCATTCCTTCTGTCAGGCCTCATGCCTAGTTGAAGTTAAAAATGTCATCATGAACAGAGAGTGGACTTTTTGGGGGTTGGGGTGGAGCTAGGTAAGTGAACTAATTGGACGTAAGTTCACTATTTTTGTTGGTTTAAGGTTACTAGACTCTAGGTAATCAATTCGAAAATTAAGAAAACCTAATATTGAGTGAGTGCTCCGGTTGTGCTAGGGTTGTGTACAGTACCTAGCTGAGTTGTGAACGGGTGCTAAAAGAATTTACTGACTTAAGGGTGTCAAATCTGACATACTCTATGATTTATGGCCACTCGTGAGTATGTATGTACTTCTTTGTTAAAACACACCTCTGGATGTTGAAGTCCAGCTGGGAGAAGTTCGCTTTTCGGACTAGTGAGGTAAAATTTTTACCTCTTGATTAGAACGGTTCGACTGTCCCTCCTCGTTCCGACTCTTTTACTTAACTTTCTAAGTTAATAATATAAACACAGCTAATATTGGATAATATTCAGGAAATATAGTGACAAATTCTTAATAAAACAACTAGAACAGCAGAAACATCATGTCTGAAGAATTATTGAGGAAGTCCTCCATGTTCAGAAGGGATATGAGAAAATTAAACATTATGAAAGAAGTTAAAGATTTACTTGAAAACAAATAAAGAATGGATCTATTTTCTCCTTAAAGATAGAGACCTAATATAATCCCTGCTTCTGGGCTATAAAATGCAATGATTATTGAAAATAGGTCTCTTGATGAATCCTAAAAGTAATGCGACATTGTTAATGAATCAAAGAGCTATCTTGATCTCAACTAAAATACAATTGTCTCGAATAACAACTATTAAATGTCCTCAGTTGTTAACACAGCTTCATAGACTGGATATAAATTTCCTTATCATAGGAGATCATCGTGTGGAGATGATTAAGTTTAACATTAAAATTTTGGTGTGAATTTTCCTTAAAGTTAACCAACAAGCCCCAACAGATAAAGCAGCACTTTTAAACTTAAGCATCAGTTTGAATTTAGGTCGCCACGTCAATCATTCAGTAAGCTTGGGAACAATTTCTTAAGTGACCCAAATGATGCTTATAACATGTAACAATATAATCAGAATTCTTTGAATAACAGTGGCAGCAATTAAAATCCTTTTGGCTAGTCTCTTGGCCATGGCAAAATGCAACCATTCAAAGTTAATGATTACCAAATTTTCCATGATTAATTCATAAAAATAGTAGAAAACAGTTACATTCTTAACGACAGCTAGAACAATTCCCTAATGTAAAAAGACACTGCTCTTGCTGGAACCAATGAAGACCCTGCAACACATGAATCTAAGTTTTATACCTTGCTAAATTAAGATATTTTCGAGCAAACATTCGAAGAGCTTCTTCAAGTATAAGACAAGGAAGATGAAAATCTCTTAAAAGAAATGGTTGTAAACTAAGAAGAAGACGATGAAGAAGATTCCCCAAATAACGTGGATGGATGGTTCTTAACCACATTAGTTGAGGCAGTAAAGTAAAATCAACCTGAATTGAACTAATGTACTACTGACCCTTAACGGGATCATATTCAAATTTTAGAACCAGAACTTAATTAGGTGTTAGACTAATGTAAATATGACTAAGAAATTGAGATATAATAAACACTTAGCGAAATTATCAAGCTTATTAAGAGTAAGTCCTTAATCAGAGAGAAAACTACAAATGCTTAGAATTTTATTGATAGGTACATATCATCTTGAAAAATTGGCAAATTATTTTCCAAAATTGTTTAAAATGATTAAGTAAATTTGAATTCAATTACTCCTTTTTAACTTTAATTGTATCTCAATAAATTTAGCAGTTAGTACATCAATTATTTTAATTTATTTAAAACCATCATTAAAGTAAAATAAAATCTAATTTTTATTAAAATTTCTAAATGAATATAAATTAAGCATTAATAACACTTAGGATTAAATTCATAGTAAGAATAAATCAGTGAAGCATTAAAATGATAAAAGTAAGGACGTGATTAATGAAATGGAGAACTTTTTCAAAGAAATGGGTGATAATCAGAATTCAAGGCATGACAAGAAAGTCATTTCAAACACTTAAATTCTTTCCAAGAACTCTATATAATAAGTTTTATATAATCAGGGTCGTTCTCTTTACATAATCAAATTGTTATAAATTGATTAACTTAAAGAGTAAGAGTTTATAAATTAAGATTCAATGTTATTATTTAATTTTTAAAATTGAGTATTACTAACTAATAAACTCTTTTCAACGTGCCTCAACTTAATTACTAAATAAAATATAGAAATGATTTTTATAGTAACAAACAGCTATTAACAATTATCCTTATATTAATGGAAAGTCTCAGATAAAGTATATTAGCAGACACTTCCAAACAATTTTCGTTTTAATTTGATATTTTAGTATAAATATTAAGCGTATTAATTGGTATTCATTGTATTTCTTTCTCTAATATTTTTTACCAGAATTTATGAGTCAAATTTACATAAAATATTGCTGATTATATTATTATTATGGAGCTGATGCAGACTTGATTATGTTGGGTTTGAGCACTCACGAACCTCACTTCGCAATTTTACGTGAAGCAGTATTAATGGATTCCGATAAAAAATGCACATATTGCGGATAGAATGGTCACTTAAATTCTGAATGCAAATCCAACCCAGATATCGCTGGTGGACCTAAAGTTTAACTTTCTAGGAGTGTTAAATTTTAATTCATCAAGCTCAATGTGGTGAGGGAGTATCTGTATTTGGAATTCAAAGACATTTAAGATAGGCAACTTCCTTTCTAATTTATTTTTATTTTCAATTCATGTCCCTTAATTTTTATCTATACATATATTTCTAATTTGACTTTGAGAGAATAGTAGATGATTTCGTTTTTCTATGTTTCTTTGTAGGTAACGATTTCTTGCCTCACTTGCCAAGTTTACACATCAGAGAAGGTGCCTTAGATGCTATTTTAGTAATTTACAAGAACTTATTACCATCACTAGGAGATTATTTGACTAAAAATGGAGAGATTGACTTCGGAAAGGTAGACATAATCTTTAACGATATTGCTAAGATTGAGGAGGAGTCTTTCAAGATGAAGAAAGAAAATGAGGAAAGATATGCAGAAAGGCTTCTGAGAGATGCTTAAGGAGGGAATACAAGAGGTGGCTTCCGTGGAGGCCGTGGAAGAGGAGGCTAACGTGGAGGGTACAACAATTAACAAAGACCTGAGCATGTTAAGTTTGACTAATAGCTACCAAAGACTGATTTTGAAATTTTATTGCTAATTTTTACTGACACAGAGGTAGTTTTAGCATCAAAGGTTAGTTTAACAGCTGGAGCTCCAGATGCAATTTTAGACAAAGAAGAAATCAAAGTAGAAGCACAGGAATAAGCTAAATTATTAGACTAAGCAAGCGTCACTAAACCTGCAGCTGATAGTGTTGAGGAATTTGAGAAGTCATAGATTTAAGAATTAAGTAAGTTAAAGCAGGAACTTGATGAAGAAGAATTGAATAAACTTGCATCAGATAAAATGAAGGAAATATTGCTTAAATACTATATTGTCTGACATTTAATGACAAATATTCTGAATATACAATAGTTAAGAAGATGCTGTCTGAGAAGAACAAATAGATGGCAGACTCATATATAGATAAAGTAAAGTTTGGCACTGAAGGTTGGAAGTTAAGATACTATTAAGACAAATTATTTAATTTGTATATCTTTTAATTTAGCAAATTCCACATTGATGTAAATGATTTCTAGGAATTTACTGATAAAATCAAGCAGGCTTACATTGAGGGTCTTCAGTGGGTGTATAGTTATTATTACAAAGGGTGTGTGAGTTGGTATTGGTTCTACCCTTATCACTATGCTCCATTTGCTAGTGACCTTGTAAACTGCGACAGAGTTAAGATTAAGTAAGTAACAATCATTAATTTTCATAATTTACTGCTATAGATTCGAATAATAAAAATAATAATCTATAATAAATCGTACATATTTATTATCAATCTTAATTAATAACATTAAATTAAGATATTAAAGAATTATTATATAATTATTAGAATAAATTGTAATAATTAATAATCTATAATGGCATCAAATCCTAGTAAATCCATAAAATTTTATGATATGATACTTTATAGTTGGATCTGCGCTCAGGAATAAAATTTAGTAGTTATACCAAGAAAATCTACTATCTCAAGTTAGAAATGGTAAAAAATATTACGTACGCTCATAATACTTTGAATTTAGAGTTTGATTCGACCAAAGATTTCTTCAATGTACTTCAGCAGAAAAAAATTAGACTTACAGATCTAGAATTGAAGTAAGTTACATATATTGTATAAGAATTTATTTAAATATCCATTAAATGTTAACATCACTTTATAGGCATCAGAAAGACTTCATTCATAATGATTAAGACGAAAATTAAATAGTTTAATAAGCGAAGTTTATGTATTTCATGAAAAAGAAAAAAGCCAAACTTTAGTAACTGACAGATATTCTTGTGGAAAAGCGAAAACTAAAAGCAAATTAATACATCAACGATTATATAACAGCTGGAGAGAAAACCATTGAAACTAATAAGGAGAAGAAAATCAAAGTTAAGAATGAAAGAATCAGAAATTTCTCTTAGGATCAAATAGATTTAATATAAAGTTAAGAGAGTCTTGGCAGTAAAAATTTCTAAAGCCAAATTTAGATTTTTAAAACTCAAGACTCTCTTCTAGACAGCCCTGTCTAAATTTCACCACAAACTATAAAATCTCCTAAGAAACTCAAGAAACTGAAAGTTGATAAGTCTCAAAAGCTTTTAAATCGTAAGAATGATAAGAGCTCAAAATCGTTTGTCAGAGTTCCTTCTAAACTTAATTTGAGTGAATTAATTGTAAATAAAATGCCTGATATTCCTCTAAAAGTAGAAGTAAATTTCAAGAATCCAGAAATGTTTCTCACAAAAAAGGTCTAAAACTTGGAGAAAATGAGTTAAGCTATGTCTAAATTAGACTACTTAGCAGAAAATGACAAGCACAAGTTTGAGATAAAGCTCTAAGATAGAAGGGAGAAGGTAATGAAGTTGAAGGAGCAATTTGAGATTGAAGAGTATGAAAGATAGCTTAGAATATAAAAACAGAGAGATAAACAGTAAAATGCGATTAAGTTAGTGGAAAAGCAATAGAAAAACTTAGAGAAAATTGCATTTACAGACTATAAAATGTACATGGAGGAGAGAAAGAAGCTATAAGATGATAAAGAAAGATAGGAAAGATCATTGATTAGGATTAAAGCCTAAGAGATAGAATAGTAGAAGCGAAGGGACTAAGAAAGAGAGCATTACAAGCAATAACTTAGAAAAATAGAGTAAGAAGAGGCTGAGATGATGTTGCAATAAATTGATCAGAAACTTGGAGTGGGGAACTAAAATTATCAGTAGCACATTAATGATATAAAAAAGTCAAGAAATTAGTATAATAATCAGCATTAAAGAATGCATACAGCCATTATAGACAGACTAAACGTGCAAGAAATAAAAACCCAATAAAACTAGCAAAAGAGGCAAGCTGAAATTTGGGATAAAACTTAGAGAGTGGAAGAGAACAGGAAGTATTTCCAAGAGTAGGTCATAAAAATGAATACTGAGAGAATGGATTTAAAGCAGAAAAGACTGAGGTAGATTGAAAAGTAAACTGATTAATGGAGTCATTCAATTTTGTAAAAGCATTAAAGATAGTGGGATTAGGTCATGAAGAGATATCAATCCAATGAGGATTAAGCAAGAGCCAATAAAGAAGTTAATATTCTTAGATTTTAAGATTAAAACCTGAACTTATCTGATATTCAAGCTGAAAAGCAAAGAAAACAACATTAAATACTGTAGAAACACATGAACTTACACAGCACATTGGACAATAAAAAGAAATAGTACGAAGATTTACAGATGAATCAGAGATTAATGGAGATGCAGAAAAAGAAAGAGCAGTGATTATCAATTTTAAAGCCTTAAATCGAAAAATAAGCTGTTGGATGTTAGCTTGAAGAGGCAAGTGCTTAGGAATGAAGATATTAGCAATATTAAATATGATGGGTTTGGAAGCAGTTAGTCAAGTGCTATTGTAAATAACAAAAATAAATTATATAAGCAGTGATTATTATTCAAAAGTATGAAAGTATAAAAGTAAAAACTCAATTCAATTAATTATGATTTCTAAGAAAATTATAAAAATTAAGCCTAATTGAATCAATTCTACAAGGTAAAAATCATAAATAAATGAAATAAACAGATCAAAACTTCTTATTAAATCATTTCAGATTTATAGCGTTTCTCTCTTGTTAAAGCCTATTTAGTGCTTCTCGATAGTATTCTCCCTTATTTATTTAATATAAAATAATTAACTTATTTAGACCAGCAGATCTGTCTTAAACCATCTTCATGACTTCCTTTTCTCTCTATTATTAAATTTCCATTTGTTGTTATTCCTTGCTCTTATACTCGAAACTTCTTTGCATCATTTATTTGCTCTTCCTAATCTCATTCAGTTTCTAGTCCATCTGTAAACTAATACCAATAAATATTATGTAGATTTTTTATAAAATAAGATATTATTTTTATATAAGATTATACTGTCCCTGAGTAAAACCTGTTCTTAAAGCTTGACTTCATTTTCTTGTAACTTTTACTTGCTAACTTCATTTTGCATTTAATTATATGATTTCTTGACATTTGAAAATTTATTGGTCACTTCCCCGAGAACTCGCTCCTTGTGATTATTTTCAATCTTTTGCTTTTAAGTATAGTCAAGCAATTAATTAGTGAAATTATTTAAGTCTTGCTTCAGTGATTAAATCTCCTAACTAATTATAGTGTTTACTGGTTGATTTTGTTTATTATAGTGAGATTAATCTAGGATATGATTGTTAGCTTGATTATTTTAAGTTTGATGTGATCTATAAGAAGAGACTGTATCATTATTGAGAGTTGTTTAGATCTAAACTGGCTGTAATTTTATGGTTGGTGGTGATTGGCAAAATTAAGGAGACGAGATTGGTCTAGGTTAATGGGTCTATTGTTTGCCAGTTGATGATTCTTATGAAACTGTCTTATTGGCAAACTAAGTTTAAACTCCGTAAAGATTAGAAGCTGGCTATTCAACTGATCTATTTAGTGGCAGTTAGAAATTTAAGTTCCTACTTTATCCTTTAGTATTATTATCAGCTTATTCTTTCTTGAATTCATGAGATTAAGTACCATAAGTAGCCCATATAACTCTTTCCACATTATTTTGAGGTATCTTATTCTCCTTCATCTTCATCTTTTAGAAATCCTTCTCAATTCTCTCTATTTTTACTTTCATTTTATCATCATTATTATTGTCATGTTATCCCATTAAAATGAGTCCATGTCTCTGCATCTCATCTGTTTCATACATTTAAATCAATTTCTTCTGCCTCTCACTCTCTTTCTTCATCTCTATAATAATACTCATAGCTTGCTTTAGTTTCTTCTTATATTTCTTAACTCGTTTTTTATGCTGTCTCTCTTGTATTTATATAGTGTTATTCAGAGCATTTATTTGGCTTTTTAGTTGTTTATTAGTCAAATCATTTGTTAAATTGGTTGTTGCTATCTAACTGACTAGCTATTAATTTTAAGTTTCAAGGAATCTCAAACGATTTTACATAGTTTATAGATTTGATTGAGTTTGATTTTAAATCTAATGTTATTTCCGCTCTGGCTTTGGTACACTTGAAGTTTGTTTGTGCTAATAATTTAACTTTTATTTTACCTTAGTTTTATTAGTTGGAACAGTACTTAACAACTAGGTGTTTTACTGATAAAAAGTATGATCCGGCTGATAATGGGTGTAAGGATACAAACTAAGTTGGTGATGTTAGTTTTGCAATTAAGTATTCAGATTGTTCATACTTTAAGAATTCCCTTGTTTCATATTTTATATTTATATTAATTATTTTTCTGTTAAACTATTTAAATTTTATATTCAAAAACAATTGAGTGATAATAACTATCTAAGAATGAAAAAATGTAATTAAATTAAAAATAAATAAATAGGTGTTAATTAAATTGGAGAATTCTTTCTCACTATATAAAGCAATTTGTTCATAAATCGTCAAAGTCAGATCCATCATCAATCAATTCATTGAATTACTTTAGTGTAATTTTTCCTTTCTTTAATTTCTTGATAAGATTTTCTTCTTTCTACAGATCTTCCCACTCATTCCAATCATTTTCCTGCTTTCTTCTCTTCTTTTCTTGTTTTGGCACGTAATCTTTCTTTTGCTTGGATTGTTTCTCCTCAATCATAGCCTTCTTTTGTTCTTTATATTCTAGTTTTTCGTGTCTCTTTTTGATGAGTACCTCTTTTTGCTTTTCTTTGTTTTTGTCTTTGTATGGCACTTCATCAACAGCGAAAGAATTATCTTAATGGAAAGTTCTCAAAGATTTACCCAATATCTCCTTGACTCTTGGGACCTTGAACAAGTAGAAGGAGTTTGCTACTTCTCCTATGTCCAATTAATTCATTACAAAGATGTATTGCAGGGAATGTTCTTTGTAGTATCTCACGAAACTCACGAATGCGCTTGAGGCTTTATCAATAATGTCTCTATCTTGCTTCATTTCACCTTGAACTTAAGCCTTAATCTCCTCATTAATTTCCTCTTTGGTGTTGATTTAGAGTAAATCAATCTTTACTCCCTTCTTCATTAGGAATTCAACGTAGGGTTCTTCATGCTTTTAGAGAAAAATAAGCGATTATCCAGATTTACCAGCTCTAGCTGTTCTGCCAATTCTATGTACATATTAATCACTGTCTTGAGGTGGATCGTATTAAATGATCCAGTCTACCTCTGGAATGTCGATTCCTCTAGCAGCCAAGTCGGTAGTAAGCAATAGTTGATGAGACTCCATTTCTTCGTGATCTTGTGTTCTGAAAGCTTAATAAATCTTGCTTCTCTTTTTCTGATCAATCTTACCATGTAACTTGTAAATATTAGCATTGATTAGGAACCTTAAGATCAAATTGTGAAAGTCTACAGAAGCACAAGTGCCAAAGAAAATAATAATACGAACTGGTTTTAAATTTTTCAAAAATCCAAGCAAGTGTCTCATTTTGTCAGCTTAATGGTCGATTAAAGTATAAAAGTTCTCAAGATTCTAAGGGACCTCGTTGATGTCCTATATTTATTTGTTCAAAACAAGTTTATCTCCGTGCAAGTCAAACTATTGAATGGAAACCTTATCTTTTTCAGTAGAGAATATTCCAGACATCTCAACTCTAACATCAACAAAATATGGATTTCTCATACCAATTCTTATAAGTGATTTTAGTTAAGAAGTCATTGTAGCTGAAAATAGACCAGTTCTTCTCTGCTTGGGTAGAGCACCTAATAATTGCTGAAGCATATTTTCATTTCCAGTTTCAAGTAGTCTATCAGCTTCGTCCATGATTAACACTTCAATCTTCTTGAAGCTGATTAAGTCTTTCGAGTATAAATCGAATATTCTTCCAATAGTTCCAATCACAACATTGCAACCTTTTTCTTTTATTCTTTGAACATCATACTCTAATTTAGTTCCACCAGTTAAGAAATTGATGCTGAAGTCTGGAATCAAATGCTCGAACTGTTTCACTACATTATGAATTTGGAAGGCTAGCTCTCTTGCTGGAGCAAAGATTAATCCTACAACTTGTAAAAATATAACATGAAACTTCATTATTTTCGAATTTTTGCTTTGTTTTCTGTAAAGTCATTAAATGCTGGATTAATGGAATGGTAAATGCTAAAGTCTTTCCTGAACCTGTACATGCCTTCACACACACATCCTTATTTGATAAGAATAATGGGATAACAGCTTAAAAAAATCATGATAATGTTTAAATGCTTTCTAAACCTTAGTGACTTTATCAAATTTCATCTCAGTCTTGATGTGCTCACAGAGAGTCTTGTCTAGTTGTGGCAAGTCAGACCAAGTATAATCTTTTTATGTGTTTGATTCCATATTAAATATAGCCAATAATATATATGATTATAATTTTAAGAATTTAACAATAATTAAAATAACATCAACTATATTTAAGCATCCAATCCTGACAGAGTTGTTCTAAATTAAATTCATAAATAAATCACATCAAACCTAACTGATTGAGTAAAGCAATCTACATAGCTAAATCTTCCTCGAATGAATCATCGCTATCTTGATTTTGTTGCAGTTCTTCCTATGCAGGATTTGCTCTTATTCTTCGTATATTTTACTACTCCAATTGCTAATCACTATCATTTTATTACTAGACTTAATTCAACATGTTATTTGCAGGATTTACTCTATTGCTTGAGTTATTATTATTATTGTTATTCATGACATTGTTATTATTGAGTGCAGGTTGGACTTCACTTTGAATTTCAGATCTTTTGCGCTTTTTATCCAGCTAGCCAGTGATGTACTTTAAAGGCATATTTTGAGGTTGCAATTCATACTTTACTTCGTCATCTTTCTTCTTCTCCTCTTCACTGCTCTTCACACTACTCTATATCATATTATTAGGCTTTTTGTTTGAGTTATCCTGGGGCTCTTTCTGGTTGGAAGTGCGCTAAAAGAATTTGTCTAGGGTGTTCAAATCACACAACTGCTTGTTTGAAGCTTCAACTTGATCTTTCTTAGGCTTTGGAGGGTTGTAACCTTCAGGTTCAGCTATTTTGATAAACTGACCACCACAGGATTTCTAGTGTTTCTCCCCTAAAAGTAAAGTTTATGATTAAGTATTGAATTACACCAATCAACTTTAAAATATTTAAAACGATCTGTTAAATTATAAAATAATTAATCATCATAAGTGCCAGGAGGTTTATTCATTTATCTCTTTACCATTCCATAGTGAGGAGGCTATTTTCTGCATTTACCCTAAATTTTCTTAATAAGCTCGAATCAATTTTATTACATTGCAAAGCCAGACATGCTATCTATAACTCTCAACTTCATCGTTGAAAGAGTGATAAATAGTGATGTTAAAACCAGTTTATTCATTGATCTCACGCATTTTCCCTTAGAAGTCCTATAATAAGGAATATAAGTATTGTTAGAAAAACGAAGAAGGTAAGGTAATAAGTAATAAAAATTACAGGTCCATGGCCATCAGATCCATCTCTAGAGTAGCTTTTCTTAGTTAAGAACAAGTAAGCATGAATCATTTCATGAATCAGAGTTTCTTATAACTCCTTCTCTGATCTATACTTAAGCAATTACTTGCTTAATCTTAGTGTACAAAGACCATTCTATATGTTTAGTGTTAAAATAAATTCAAAGAAGAGTTTAAAATTTCATAAATGCATTTAGTTGAGTTTCTTTCACAAAATCATTCTTACTTAATAATAACAGATGCCTGCACACAAAGTCATCTTTGTGCTCCACTCCAAAATCACACAATCGAGTTTGCCTTGGAAGAAAGCAACGTTATAGAAAAGGAACAATTCATGAATATCACAATTTAAAACTTTTTCATTAATTTCCATCTTCGATAGCATTTTATTGTACTAAGTGATTGTCTCAATCTGAGCTTTGATCTCTTCTTTATCCAGAGACTTCTTGGATTTAGTAACCTCATCAGTCTTATGAGAGAGAGGACGAAGAGAGGTCAAGAGGTTTTGGGATTGTAAGGAATTTTTAGGGATAGTTGTATCAATTTAAATAGGTATATCATCATCAAAATTTATCTGCTATCTTTAGGGATTTGTTGGTATATTGTTTCTTGGATTATTGTTATTCATTTTGATTGATTTATAATTTGACTGATCAACAAAGAATTTAATTTATAATTTAAATTTATTAAACTGATAATAATAATATTAGCACAATACAAACATGTATTAAAACAGACCTTTTTACATAAAATTAGTTAACTCTGTATTCTCGATTTTATAATACTTGTTATTTGGATTAATATTGCAAAATTATCTCTTAAGTGTTCTTCCTGTTATCTTTGACACTGTAAGTGTAATTAATATTTTGGTATGTTTTAAATTGATTTTTAGAGTGGATTATTGTACATAATTTCATTGATTTGGATAATAGCAGTGTCATTTCTCTGCTAATGGAGTTAAATTAGGAGTAAACTAACAAATCCAGGACATCCACCAAATAATACAATAGACAATTCAACAATAGATAGCTTAAATCAGAAGGTTATAGACTAAATAAATGATTTATAGGTTTGTTTATTTAATCAAACTAAATTTATTTCTAGAGTAAATGTGATAGTGAGATTAGCAATGTAAACTAAGAGCATGATTAAATATTAGTGACACTTGAAATGTATGATATATGATTCCGATTATTATCAAAATATTTTTAGACTAGATGATGACTTAATTCATAAATCTTGCAATAAATGCGGTGGCTATAAACCTCCAAGAACTCATCACTGCAAGATATGTGATTAATGTGTGATGCGAATGGACCATCACTGTATTTGGATTAACAACTGTGTAGGTATAAACAATCACAAATACTACACACTCTATTGTGCAAACTTGATGGTTTTCTTTTTCACAAGTGTAATTGGACATTCTGTATATGTATACCAAAATAATATCACGAAGGATGTAAGATTTGAAGTATTAATTTAATTATGTTTTTGTAGATTTTGAATAACAAAATGATGATTGCATCTTGGATTTTGTCAATAATGGGCTTTATGCAAGCTAATCTACTGGGTGTTACAAATTTATTTATGCTTGCTAGAAATTAGACATTAGTTGAACTCAAAAGTCTAAGAGGAAAGGTAAGTTAACTTTACTCTAATAATTTCTAGAGTGCTTTTGATTTAGGGAGCTGGACTTCTAATATGGAAAGTGTCTTTGGTCAATTTAGCTGGAGATGGTTCCTACCAATCTAGCCTGATGAAGGATAATCAAATGGAATTGATTTTTATGTTAATCCACAAATCATCTGAAATATGTGATATCACCTTCCATCGCATAATATAAATCTGAATTAATTTAAAATAATATAAGAAAATAAAATATGATTACATTCCCCAGAGAGCTACATTTATGGCTTCAGTCCCTTAACTTAACTTATAAAATTTAAAACCCTAAACGTGACTTAAGTAATGGTTGGGTCTTCGCAGAAATTCTTTCTAGGTATGTCTCTAATCTTTCAAACTAAACTTCCTTAAATAAAACTCTAAATAATTTTGTTTAGGTATTATCCAGATGAAATTGAGATGTACCAATATGACAACGGTTTTAAGCTCGACAAGAAAGTAAACAATTGGGAGCACTTGCAAAAGTTTTTCAAGAAAAAGACTATTCCAATAGAATTTGTTGATTACGATCCAGTTGTTCATTGTGCACCAGATGCTGGATACAAGTTGCTCAAGAAAATTTACAAGCAACTAACTGGAAGAGAGTAAGACTTTAAATTTATCATATTAAGGAGTTAAACATTTTATTTAGAGTTGATGACACTTTGCAACCAATTTAGCAATAGCACTAACAAGACAGTGCAGATCCTGATTATGCAAAACCAACTATTGCCAAGAAAATGAAAGATCATGAACTTGCAAGAATCACTGATGCTAAGAGATAGACAGATAAAGCAAAGACAGTTATTACTACTCATAATGATTTATTAAGAACTGAAAGGCTCAATCCAGATAGATATACCAAAACTAAGAGAGGATTTGCTGCTGTTAAACACTTAGAACTTGCCAGTGCTAAAGTTTTATCTCAGACTAAACGTGGAATACCTGGAAGAACTAATCTAACTAAGAATCAAAATGATTCCTCAAACTAAATGGATCAGCCTCCTCAAGGAGATGTAAAGAACGTTTAAGTTAAGACTGCAAATAAAAGCATCAGAGTTATGAGACTTGAAGCAAACTAGAAGAGAGAAAATCAAAATAAACTACCAGGTGGAATTCAAGAGGAAGATAGTGACGAACTCATTCTTGACAACATCTTAGTTGATATAGTTGGCTAAAACCTCGCAAATAAAATGAGTAAGGGAGATCCTGAATACAAAAACTTCAAGGAAAACTACGACAAGATAATTCAATATTTCACAGATAGATTTGACTACATTAAGGATGAATTAGTCTTCGATATCTTCCAAGAGATGAATGACAGACAAGAGGAAATTGTAAATGTTCTTTCGAGAAACATGCTTGATTTCTGCGATCTCATAAGATTCTTCTCAAAATGCTTCAAGTAAATCAACCCAATGGTTACAATCGGTAGCTCAACTAATGATGAAGGAGAAGTACAAAATAAAGGGAAGAATATTTTCTAACTTATGAATGAAACTCTGGCTTAAATTGCAAATAAACTTTTGAATAATGATCCTATGCAAACTGAAGTTTACTTCTTAGAGTATGGTATCGATGAGCTTCTAGATATTATGGTCGATAACGTATTTAAAAGAAATGACATGGTTTACTTACTCTATTGCTTTGTTCAAAGTACTACCAACTCACATTTAAGAGTCTTGTAGAAGATTAAGGATAAGATAGGTTCAACTAAGAAGGATGCCTATTACTTTATAATAAGTAAATTACTGCTATATGAGAGTGAGGATTTTTCACCTGAGATTAGCATAATTTTTAAATAAAATTATATATAGATTTACAACTTCTATTTGAGGGATGCTGCTCAAGGAATATATCAACAATCACCAGTGACAAGAACAAAATGCATATCAATTATATCTTACTGCTCAAGAATTCAGCTTGGTCCTATCCTTCCACTTGTTCCTATTCTTCAAAGGATGTGTAAAGAAGACCACTGGGAACTTAAAGGATAGCTTTTGATTTTATGCTCAAATGCTCTCTTGTTTTTCAATACTCAGGTAGATCAATAGGAAGAACAGTTTAGAAATGGACTGGGGGAAGAGGATAAAATTGTTGAAACTTCAAATGAGTAAAGCAGATTGCATTAAAGTGACGGTTTGTAACAGTCTTTTGATAGAAGTCCCACTTAAAACAAACTCAAGAGCTAAGTCGCAAATACTTAAATTACAGAATAAGTAATTGAGACTTACACACCAATTATCTTTGAAATGATTCATTCAATTTTGACACGAACTGCACCAAAAGCTACAATTAAAATTGGTTTGATATATTTAGCAAAGATATTGCATTTCTATCCTGAGTATACTACTACCTACTTGTAAATCCTATTGAATGCCCCAGACAATATCAGATCAGCTACTTTAGAAGTTGAACCCCTCCCAGGAACTGAGGAAGAGGTCTATGTTTCCGGGTCAAACACTGATAAATACAGAACCTATGGTGCTCCTCATGAATGGAATTCCCTATTCATTGCTTAAGCTTTGGAGAAATATGTGATAAACAACAACTTAGAAAGTTTAGAATGGGCACATATTGAAATCTTCGAAGCTTGTCTGCAACAAGATTTCAAGGATGAAGAGTTAGATTAATGGTTATTAATCTTTGCAAGTCTCAAGAACTACTTGTTTATTTCACTCTGCTACAGAGATTTCAGTAATACTTCAATTGAAATACTTAAGAAATTCTTCTGCCACTAAACAATGCAGCCTAATATCCTGAAGTTAATCATATTTACTTATTAATTTTAAGGAATGCTTAGAGATCTTCATTAAAACTCTGCAGTTGCTCTATCAGCCAGATTGCGATAATGATTGCAAACAGAATGTGAGAGAATTCCTTGAATTCCTTCATGACTACACTGATTCAACTCAAGATCTGATAAATTGATTAACATTATACTTTATAATTAATCTTAAAGACTTCGTGTACAATTCGATAAAGAGTTTCGCTGAGTTAAGTCAGAAAGCTTATCAAATTTCTAACTTGATAGAATTAATGAATAAAGTAGTTGAAGCAAGACGCGGGGAAATATTCGAAAGTGAGGGCCTACAATCAATGAAATAATTTAAATATTTATTAATGAGGAACACTCAGCAACATTTATAGAGCACTCACGATGAAAAGATGTACACAGGAGGTAGTAACAGCATGAATATATATCCTCAAATATTCTTATATTAAGATTTATTATTAAAATAAATATACACTTTCCTCACTTATCATTTAGTATTGTAAGACATATAATTTTACTATATAGAGATATCAATTAAATGATTTAAATGTGATATTAATCATAAATTATTAAATTAAAATTGCTATTCTTGTAAGAATTAATATATAGTAGACCTTCATTCCTTTTGTAAATGGGGTTCATAAAATGCAAATAGTTTGGAGAGTCCAGCTGGAGGTAATATCACAAGACCCAGTTTAAGAACTAACTCCAACAGAAAGATGTGATTAAATTTAAACATATATTTTCTTCTAATGATTTAAGACAATACATTTCACTATAAAGAGTAATTTTAGAAATTAAATGAATAGCTTGGAAATTAAATAAAAGCTAACTATTTGTTAATGTTTCTTTCTTTATTTACTGAAATAATTTTGTTATAATGTTAAGTTCTATTAATAATTAGGTGCATTTTCATCAGAATTTTGAATTAAATCCTGTAAATTTAGGAGAAAAAGCAGAGAATGGATCTTTAAAAATTAATAAAATATAAAAAGATATCTTCATCATCATCACTATCTTGTTTTTTCTTATCCCTTTTTATCTTTTTGTCTTTCTTCTTTTGTTGATTATTTTCGACAAATGTTGCTGATTTCTTCTATTTACCTGGTCCTACTTTCTACTCTTCAAAAGCATCTGTGAAATTAAAATATATAAGATAAATACGTAAAAATAATTGTTTGTTTTAGGAGCTTTATTTATCTCACTCAATTTTGTGTTTAGGTTAGTGAAAGTGCCACCAATCTAGCCGCTTCTATTTTCTCTTCTGTTATTTAACAAAGTATTTGATCTAGGCTGATGCTATTATTATAGAGGAGTAGATTTATCATTTTAATTCAAGAGAGAAGTCATTGTGCCTGATTTGAAAGTATCAGTTAATGTGTGGCTATTTTGCTCACTGTTCAATCGAAGGTTTTGTTATTGATTTTATTGGTTTTGAGGTTGTTGGATTATTCTGTCCAGCATGTTATCTAGATTCAAACATAAAATATTATTAGCTAAATTGTCTTCATCGAGCTTAAAGAATACCTCTGATTGCTATTCAACTCTAGCGTTAACTACACTATCCGTAAATATTTAATAATTTACATATATAAGTTATTAAGATTTGCTGATTGCTATTGAAATTATTCTAAGAGTTGGCTTATCTTCCACCACTATTCCCACTCTTTTTACCTTTCTTTTTGCTTTTCTTACATCCATCCCCAAAACTTGCCAATGTTTTTGACTGATTTTTATTTTTAATTTGCCCAATGTTAAATATATTTATAACAACTGGTACTTATGATTATTGCGAATCCTTTGGCATGTTTGATAAGTCAAACTCTGTTAACTGGCTTCGGAAGTTTTATACGAGTTCATCTTATTATAAATCTTCATTCTCGTGTTCTAAGACATGGATTGTTTGATCATTAAGCAATTCATGGTTAGCAGTGATATCATTGTAGAAAAATGATTGCATGTTAGAGAGGTCATGCAAGTTTGGAGTGTCCTCTTGATTGTTAATTGAAATTTGAGTTGAGGGGAAATTAAAAAGCCTACGACTTCTATTATTAATTACGGTATGGCTAGGATTAGATGGATCATAAAATAGTATTTAAACTATCATTTAGAATCAAATTCATTTAAAAATGTTAGTCTAATAACAAAAATAAAAATAGATGGACCTATAGTAGGTTGAATATCTATTGGAAGTTAATTTTTAGCTTATAATTTTTTCTTTTTCTGAATTTCTGCTACTTTAATTTCTTCATCGAGTTTCTTTTTGGCTTTAGCTTATAAACTTTGCTTTCTTTTCAAATGTGAAATTTGTTTTAAAGATACAAATATATCCTCATTTTTTTCTGTGAACATCGGCTTTGATTTGTTGTCTGGAGAACAATCAGCATCAACTAAATTGATCTGTGAGTGATTGAATTCTGATAATTTTAAGTCTTTACTACCCTTTTGCTTTTGATTCTCATTCCTTTTAAGTCTCTTTGTCTCTTCACTTTAATTATGGTTGGCATTTTAAGACTTTTCAGGATACAAAAGTTTAGTTAAGTCATCATAAGGCAAGTTGTTCTTCTTTCTTTGATATATCTGGTATCTTAGTTTAATTTTGATGAAAAGTTTCTTAAATTTTGCATATAAATCGTATATCACGAAACCCAGATTAGTGACAACATCTAAGCCCATAACACTTATCAAAGCCCAAGCTATAAAGTATGTTAAAAATGCGAAAAATAAATTTACAAATCATTTTTCCTTCATCGTCACTATAATCCATCATGAAGCAGGTAGTTATAACGAAACTTATCAAGATTGTAAGTTCATTAACAACAAACAATAGATTTAAATCCCAACTATCAAAAGGCTTGGTCCTCAACATAAATATCAAAGTCTAAAATATAAATTACATAAATATTTGATTTACCATAACAGATTGAGAAATACATAGCATTATCTGAAGGACAGGCTAATCAAGCACAACTAAAATAGCACTATATGTATATCTTCTAAATAAGAACAAAGGTATCCACATCTAGGTAAGAGTGGAATTTAGTTTATATCTAATGCATTCTACTGTAGCGCCAAATTTAGCATGGAAAGAATGGAGTGAGAGTTTGTCAAAGTTTGTCATAATAATTGAATAAACTAAGATTGGATATACAGAAACAATTATGAACACTAAACTTTTAAGGAAATATTGACTAGATATAAAGCAATTTTTTATAAAAGATTATTACAGCTATTCCAGTTGCCATATACTGAGAATAATTATCAAACTGAATGCCAGCATACATATTTAGCCAAATAGTCACTGCTAATTCTAAATACATCTCTGTAAAAAATTACATAGGAAAATTGAAAGTCATAGTTCCATATAAATACTTGAAGGGCATGGATAGTATTCGATTGTTTATCTTTTTGCCAATTAAAAAGATTGGGTATATACAGAATAGAATAATAAAAACTTCCAATTTCTAATAGTAATTGCTGATCAAAAGCACTCCTTCAAAGTTCAAATTTGTAAATCTTTCGTTGTACTGTCTTTCATCTAGATCATTTAAATTCAATATAAGTCCAAAACCTTGGGGAACAAACGAGAAGAAATCAGCTGTCACAAAAGCCAAGAGTTGGAATACAGTTTAAGATAACTCATGGAAATTCACATTTATAAGAGGCAGGAAATATAGTAATTGTAGATAGTTAATCAAATTCCACATGTGCTGTAGACCATCCCCACTAAAAAAATATTTTATTAATCGATATTTTCTGCTTACAGAATAACTGATAAGGCCAGATTAGTGATCAAGAATGCCAACATTATTGTCTGAACTCCATCCATCACAGAACTAATTGAAGCAGTTCCCTCAGATTCTCTAGTAAAATAAGGGATATCAACAAGCTGAGAATTTCTCATAACTTTTGTGAAAAACTTTGTCTAAAACATGTCATCAACAGTTATACTTAAAAAATAATCTGATATTGGATCATAAAAGAGTTTATTTAATTTAATTTCAGAGTTTATGGTGACATTGAATTTCTATAGATAATTAATGATAAAAACAATATTACTAAGTTGGAACCAGAATTATCAAAGAAAGCATTATACTTAATTCTGATATAATCAGATTTTGTAGCTGGATCTTTCATTATAGTTACTTCATAGTTTAAGGGATAATTTCCTTTAGAACTCCCAACTACACCAAAAAGTATATAGTTTTTGTAGGTATCCTGATAATTGTCGTTGAAATATACATTTTCAGAAAACTTAACATTCAAAAATATATTTATTCTTTCTTTTATTTTAAACATAATATTAAATGATTGACAATTCCATTAGCAGAACTTGAAGACTGTGCTTATATAACTGCAGAAAATGAAGTTGTTTTTGTACTGTAACAAACATCTGGGGTTGTTGACGAACCCCCTTTACAACCAAAACCTCTCTCTATTGTGCATAGTGAACTGCAGCCATCGCCATCATCTAAATTTCCATCATCACATGCATCAACGCCTATTAATTAAAACATAAAAAGTAATTAAAATTATTCGGAAACCATCCCCACAAACTTCAGAGCAAACTTCTTTCTTTGTGTTAAATTGACCATTATATTTATCATCTAGTGAATTTATTTCAGAGCAACTTTTGCATTCATTCGAGTAAATTTGATAAGAATATAGCCAAAAATTATTATATAATTTAACTATTTTTGTTATGATTTTATAATAAGCACAAGTTTTGCAATCTTCAACATTTGGACCAATGCAAGTATCACATGCTTAATGACATGTTTCACAAGAGCCTGTATTATTATCGAAATAATTCCCATCTTTACAAGATTTATCAACACAAATAGTTTTTTTATTTGGCAAAGTAAAAAGAACCTTATCACCGACACATCCTGTACAATCATAATAAAAGATAAAATTAAATCATACTAAGTAAATCCTTTACATCCAGTGCAATCTGAGCTGCAACTCTCACAAGTTTGAGAATCATTATTGTAGAGGGTTTAAAATGGACAAGTAATCAAACAAACATTTCTTACTTTATCAAAGAGAAAAGTGCTATTCATACAAGATAAGCATGTTTTAGGTTCAAGAGGATCACACTTGCAATAGTTTGGACAATCTTCACAGTTTTAAGTCGTTTAATTTAAAAATGTGGAATCTGGGCAGAATTCAAAACAACTGTTGTTTGCAACTGCATATAATTTCTTTATATCTGTGTAACTATAAGTACCAGAAACACAGCCAGAGCAACGAGTGTTTAAATAAGGGACTTCGCAAGAAGTGCAATATCTATAGCAAGCAAGGTAATCATTGTAAGTTGGGTCATAAACTATTCCTGTACCATTTGGATTCAAAAATGCACACTCAGTATTATTTAAATATTAAATTTTTTTACAATAAAAATCCTCAATTTTTTTAAATAAGGCTAAAGCGAAATACTCATTACTAAACACTTATACTTCTGAAGTATTTGTTTATAAATACATGTTAACTAGTCAATTAATTATGCAAGCAAATATAACATATTAAATGATAATATTAGTCCATCCTGTACAATGACCAACTCGTTGATTAGCATAACATTCACTTGCACACTCATAATATTCACAATGATCTCCTACATAAGTATAATTTTCTTTGTTACATTTCATATATTTAATTTCTGTACTGTATTAACTAGACCCAGAGTCAATAGTTTCCCTGTAGTAAACCCACTCAATATCAGGAATATCTATAAAAGTGAAAGACAAAGCTTAGTTATCAGCATGATTATATATTCTGTCTCCTGACATTTCATCCATTTTTAATTGAACAATCATCGCTGGAGTTTGTTTAGATTTTGTTGCTAAATTCATTTTTAGTAGGAAAGATTTATAGGGTACAAGCATTGAGTGTATTTATAACTCCTTCAAGAATATTGTGAAAATGAAAGCAAATTAATAAAATTTTAATGCTAGTTTCATTTGTTGGTGTTACTTATATCAGACAAGTTGACAGAGGACTCCAAACATCCAAGAAACTCATATAAACAGGATCTAAAACTGTTCCAGAATTGTCTAATGCAATAGACCATTGATTATTTACAAATTGTCCCCAATGAACTTCACATAATCCAACAAATGAACTGCATCCAAATTGCAAGAATCCCCACTAATTAAATACTGATGTCATCTAAACTCCAGAAATAATCGATTTAGCCATGTTACTCATTATTTAAAATGATTCGTTTTTAGCTATAGTAGCTGTGTAGCGATCTTAAATATCAATAGTCAGGATATCATAATTTGGAATAAGAGTGGCATCAGGTTTTCTTATGTTTATCCACATAAAAAAGGAAGCATGCGACATAAGTGGATATGTACTTTTAGAATTTTTTGAAACTGTAAAAGAAAAGCTACTAGTTGCAGCAAGTTTTAAAAACTTTTCTCCATATAAGCAATACCCACCCTCTGAGAAAACTCTTTCACCTTCACATAGCTCTAACCTTTTATCATAATTTTCAATTTTAATCCAAGGAGTTAAAGTAGTGGAAATTTGAACAGTTTTCATATTTATTTTATCATAAATGTATTCTCCAACTGCTTCATTGATGGGAAAGTAGAATGTGAGATTTGTGTTATGGAAGCTAAGAGGACTTGATCTATAAAATCTTCTCATTAAGCCAGGATGCTGGTAGATACTCCAAAATTTGACTTCTCTTATACTACCATAGAATCCTTTTCCTCCAATACTTATAGATCTTACTTAATTCGTTAATGAATTAGTTGGATAAATACCTTTGTAAACGAAATCATAGCTATCAAAATAACTTGCTTTATTTAGACCTTTAGCTTTGTAGAAATTTGCAAAATATGTGTATTTATCCGCCCAAGAAGAAGAAGCTGTAATACATTCCCAAGTATTTGCTGTCCCTGAATCTATTAGGTAGGAATTTATGTTGAAAACAGGTGCAAAGTAAGGCTGAAAGAGGAGCTTTGTAGTATCATTAGAAAACATTATTGAAGTAACGTTTGAAGATCCGCTATAAATTCCAAAGAGCTCACTTAATGAGTTACTCTCATCAAATTTCATATAGCACAGTTCAATTGTGAATTCACTATCTGTCTTGGTATTTGTTGATAAAGTGTATTGTTTATTGTCAAATATCAATGCTTTGTCTTTCGTTATAACTTATTCAAAACTATCAAGCCCAGTTGTTGTGCTAGTCTAATACAATAAATTTTAATCTTTCAGATATTTATGCTAATCAACTTCATAGCCCCAGTAGTTTTTATCACTGCTATAAGTTGAACTTGAAATCGAAGTTTGTGATCCATAAATTCAGTTAAAATAGTTGAAAAATAGTGAATATGCAAATTTTTAAATATTCAAAATTACTAAAGTGAGAGTAAATGATAATTTTTATAATTATTTTTTAGAAATATTGAGAATTATTTATTATTATAATTATTATTGGGACCAAGTAGAAAAAAATATATAATTTTACTACTTGGTCCCATTTATTAAATAATATAATTTAATTATTAATAAAATCTATAAATTTTAAAAATATTCTTTTTAAAAATATAAAATCGTTTTGTTAAATAAATTATTACATTTATTCAAATAAATTGCAATGAGTAAATTAATTAAATATTACTCCAATAAGTAACAAATCTTAAAACTTTTAGTTATTTAACATTAACTTTCATAGTATATTCATAATTATCAATAAGTGCAAAAATTAAATATCACTTTTAACAAAATTAAATTTCATAAATAAAAAAAACAAATAATTTTAAATAGTCTTATTCTAAGAAATACTATGTTAAAACGATTATGATTAAGTTTAAATATTTTATATTATGAATAGAAATAATTTATTAATATTCTACTTTTCTTTTATATAAATTTAAAAATGCTTAACTTTAGTAATTCTTGAAAATTACCCAATTTAATTATATATCTTTGATATATTTGCAATTTTATGTATTTCGAATTTTGCCACTATTTAAACTGATTGATAAGTCCTTTAGAATCGTGGAAAAGGTTTCATCAAAGTTGTAATATAGAATTATTATACCTTTATACATTCTAGTATCTAGATATCCTGTAAGTTATAACTATTTAAATAAATCTAATGATATTAAATAAATTGTACAAAGGCAATCTTTCATTAGCTGCATATGGAACACCATAAATAATAAAATCTGCAAGTTAGACAGTTGCAGAGGTCTGGGCATTTTAAAGTTGTACATTTATTTGAGCACCACTTTGAAGTGTTTAATTGTAGTAAAGTTGTGTATCGCTCACTTTAATGGCTAGTGTGTAATCTAAATAAACGTACCAAATACGATTAAAAAGCGTAGCCTACAAGTGATGCCAATTTCCATCGTTGGCAGCTGTAGTTGCGTAAGTTGTATCATTTTAACTTACTATATTTCCTTAGTCATCATAAAGCTAGATTTATAGATAAGTTGTATTGAGTTAAATCTGAACTGCTTATTACCACACAAATAAAATAGCATATGTGTCAAAATTGGTATCCAGATTATCAACTTTAAAGCGTTGCATAATAGTGAAACCATATCTCACATAATTCTTTATGCCTGCAGTTGATAGAGATAATGGAAGAGCGCCCCTAATAAATAATGAAGCTTTTTCAACACAATATGTATACGACATAAGCGAGCTTGTGTAATCAGAAACCTATCTGTATCCAGATGGACATAAAGAAATTCTTGTCTTATCTTAATATGACATCTAAAATTATTATGTAGTTTGCAAAGTCCAGGCAGGAATATCTTGAGCTTACGAACTAAATAACCTGCTAGCATCATCTTTTAAATACAGCATGTCTACTGAAATTGGGAGGTAAGAGTACAGAATTTAAGTGTCCATCGTTGGTACAGCTCGCAGTCCTTAACTACCCATTAATCCAATTTCATTTATTGTTAGGACTCTATTGAAAATCACAATTTGAGAAATTGCTTCTTTGCTGTAGGAAGAAGTTTATAAATCTCCAACCAAAATATTGCCATTTACCAAAGATTTGGAGAAAAGTTTAGTCTGCATGTTGTAAGGCGTTTCAACATAAGTTTCTGAACTTAATTCTTATCTTATAAGTTTTGCTTCTTGCTTTTCTGTGTCAATTGTGGCAAAAAGTAATTGAAATCAGAAACTATATAGAAACTAATTAATTTTTCATTATTTTTTTAATAAATGAGTACCTAGTAGTGTCGGTGTATAAATATGATCCTGAAATTGAGAAATTCTTTACCCCATCAGTGAAATACAAGTAAAGATAATAAGTTTATTAAACTCTAGATATTTTCATCAAATTTTCAATTGAAAATATGTCGTATTTATCAGTATCCTACTTAGCTTAAACTAGTAAACCTATTGTCATGTGAATGTCTTATTTACTTGCTTTATTTGATATTTAATCTCCTGAATCATATTTAATTTGGACTTGATTCTCTGATTTATAAGGGAATATCCATGGGGTATAAGGATTACACCCAAAAATAAGATTTGATGTCCCAAATGTATGTCCAGGAGGACATTCGTTATTAAATTAATCAGAACCATCAATTTCAAACTTTACAATAGAAGATGACAAAGAATAAGGAGTACCTTCTCTGTTCCAGTCACTTCTAACTTTGTCATAAATTATTAGACTGTCCTCTGAAAATTTAATGTAAGACATGAGATTGGGAGTGTTTATGAAAAGTGGCTTGTCAGCAAAATATTTAAATTCCCCTGGAGTTCTGTATTAATTCCAAGACCTAAGTTCTCTAATGAAAATCATGATATCTTATGATTAAGTAGATGCAAGACCTGTGTTATCTCCAACACCAAATATACAATTGGCTAACTTATCATATCTGGCTGTTGGTATCCATTAATTTGAATTGAAATTTACCATTAAGCTCATTTTATTGTTATAATTGTCATTAGCTAAGGCAAAATGATACCACCCACCTTCTGATAATTAATTTGAATCAGTTTGAGTAACGAGAGAATTAGTTGTATCCGATATTAATGTCTGACTAGTCCTTTTGTGAATCATTGAACCAGAAACAAGAGGAAGTTATAAAGTAAATCTAGCACCTGTGGAGCAAGATTAGTGACCAGCAATTGTAATAGTCGCAGGATAATTGTAAGGTTTGTAATCTTAAGCTTGAAACCTAAACCAGAATTCAATAGCCCAGTCATAATTTTGGTGGTGTGTATTTGTTATGTTTACTTATACGTTTGTGTTTGATCTGTAAAATCTCATTTAGAGTAGAGTTGTATCATCAGTAGCTTCTCCAAACTTTTATCAAATAAAGTACTAAATAGGAGATATTTTAATTAACTTTCTAACAAAGTAATTTCCTTTACTGCAAATATAGATGTCTTCTCCTCCTTCAGGATAGTATTCATTGATTGCTTACCATACCGCATTTGAAGTTCTGCTTTATTGGTGTAAATTAGTTGAATACCCATATGGACCTAAATCTGTAAGAGTATCGTAAGCTGTTGGTATGTCACTCTTCAAGTAAGTTAACGGCCAGTATGAAACTAAATTGCTATAGTAATCCTTTAATGTTAGTCTGTAGTCACATTAACAAATATTAAATTATTTGTGTTCATTTTAAATTTAAACTTTAATTGCTGATTAGTCTGAGAAAGTTATGGAACTTTACTTAAAAATCTTTAAATAAGCAACTACAGTATCACAATCAGGTAAATTTCCATTTAGTTATTTAGGACATAAAGATATTGAATACTGCAACCCAGCAGTGCTATAACAAAATAGATAATTTTAATTATATTAATCGCAAATATTATAGTTGCTATGGTCGTTGATACTGTATTAAGTAATTAATTATTAAGGTAAAACTTAAGTTATTAATTCGAAGATGTGTAAACCATATGCAAAAAATTCCAATCAGAGTAATGAGAATAAGGCAATCCAATAGCTGATCTCAATATTAAGCTAGCCGGGTTACTTCCTGAAACAGTCAAAGTATTTGTGTAAAAATTTAGTTGGTAATCACTGCCGGATACATCTTCTCGAAGAACATAGTTGTTGTTAAAGTTAAATTGCATTATAGTGCCAGCAACTTACTTTTACTTTAGAAGTAACCAAAAGCTAACAGTAAAGTCTATATTTGATTAGGCTGTTTAACTTGTAAAACCACCTTAGTTACTCAAAGGCAGTTTAATTTAATTCGCATAAGAAAGCCCTAAGGGCAAATAAACTCTCAAATAGCACTTTGTGCCACTTGTCGTTTCCATGTAAGTTTAATTATCTTAACAGTAGTAGGTGTTTAATTAAATAGTAGGGGAAGTAGAAGCTGTGGGAGTGGTATCATCAGAGTTAATTTAATCGTCAGCTCGTTTGACTTGACTATCATAATAAATCAATCTATTGCCGTAATATTTCGGATTATCATTAATGTTATAGTAAATTAGGATCTTATCTTTCAAATTGAAGTACTATGTAGCCTTAAATCTCATCTATTACATAGAGTAAGGTTTTAAATATACATTCCATAGTCTAAATATTCTAAAATATATTGATGAATCCAAAGCTAAAATTATTGTTAAACCAGATGTGTAAGGCATGCTTAATTATGGTGATGATATATAAAGGTTTTCTAAAAAGTCACCGTTCCGATAAAATTTCAGAAGTTATTAACTGGAAGAGTATGCAATCGAAATGTGATTTACTTCTGTTATCTTTAAAACAGTGTAGGATTTCGTTGTTTTGTAAGCTTATGTAGTAGTCGAGGTATCTAATATATTTTTTTAAAAATTAAAATATTACCTGAGTAAATCACTTTAATGAAATATGAGTTCAAATTGACGCTAGTACCATCAGGATCATATTCAAAGTCAATTTGTACAAACTTTCCAACATAAACTACTTTCGTAATAGTTCCAGAATCAATTGATGCTTGATACATAAATTCTAAGGTCCAATCACTGTATTGACTATTAACTTTAAATGAGTTTATTGAGTTTAGTTTGAGTGTAACAGCTTGATAAGTCGAATAATAGTCGTCATCTACAAATAAAAATTCATGAAATTATTAACTTACAAAGCCAATTTTCTGCTCGCACTGTATTTTAGGAGTTTAATAAGCTTTATGTAGCTTCCATCCAATAGACAGAAAATCCACCATTTGGATCTTTCAAATCATAGTGGAAACTTATTGAGTTTGAAACTTATATTGGATAGTAGCGATAAACATTAGCATTGAACTTGAAATCAAAATACTTATTCCAAAAATACGAAGTTTATTTAGTTATTAACATAAACTAAATAATCTATTTTTTCAATATTAAAAGCAATTTAATAAGGATCTGATATAGCTTTTCGATAGAGTCTAAAATGCATTATTTTACCAAGCATTTCACCAGAACCTGCAGATAATTGTTTATAACCTAACTACAATGAGTTGTTGTAAGCTAAAAATGTTCCTGACACAGTAATTGTAGTTTCTTGATAACCAGTCCTTCCTGTATAACATTGCCCTTTTAAAGATACTGTGGATGGATTTGATCTGACAAATGTTACTAAATTCCAACCTGAAGTTAAAGTATTTCCTAATCCAGTTACTGAAAAGGCAGTTGTATGAAAAAATACATTTAGTTCAATATCAGTGTTTGTGGTGACTGTATAGCCAGCCAATGTTATAGGATTAACTAGATAATTTAATTTAAAGATATCTTACAGTTTTCACTAAAAATCATCATAGTCTGAGTTGTACCAGCTACTTAATTATCTAACCAAATATAAAACTAAAATGTAATCTCTTATGTATGCGGAAGTTCACTAGATGTTAGGTCAATAAATACCCTTTAATTGAGTAGAAAATTTGAAGTATAGGTTTAAAATGAGAAAAACCTCTTTGCTATAAAATCAATAATTTATTATTTACAAATAATGAAGGAATAGGAAATTTGAAATAAGAAAGTAAATAATTAATATTTAAAAATGTATTATCACTGATTTGATGAGCTTTTATAATAGTTTTGGTTCACTTTTAGTTTAAGGTTAATTTTATAATATGATTTAAAGCCTAATTAATAGAAAATGCTTAAATTTATTATATTAGATATTTATAAACAAACAAAGTAATAGAATTAGATTCATATGAAAGATTATAACAATAATTAAATTCAGTTAGCAAATTCTCTCAAAAAGTTTGTATCAAAATGGCCTTCTAATATGATTTATGATTATAATAATTTTCTCAGTCATATATATTCTCCACTAAGGCTGTTCGTTTGTCGTTAATTCTTCTTACCCTCTTCTACCATTCGTTTTATATAGTACATAACTAGTTCTATCTCAGTGAATGAAATCAATTTTATGGCCTTTGCATCTCTTTGGTGAACTCAGCCTTCATCATACTTGTCTCAATAATTGCCTACTGAGGTCTTTAATATTTTCGAAAAAAAGTCAATTAAATATCGCGATGACCTCGAATTTTTCGAATCTAACAACGGGAGCTTTCTACTAAAAATTTAGGCCTCGTACTCAAACATTCTTTTTAGTTGATCTATCTTATTTAAATCGTAGAATATGACTTGCTTAATCTGATCTTCGGGAGCTTTCTAGTGTTAAAATTATTGGTTGCAATTTTATTATTACAATTATCTATAAAATTACATCAACTCTAAAACCCCAATGCTGTTATTTACAATTTTTTGTAGACGTATAAAATTAATCAAAATACAAATACTCTTAACTTAATATCATTTATTTCACTTCACAAATTTCTCAATCTCTCTCTCAAAGTTTTTAGTTGATCTTGCCTCTCCTGGTCCAGGTCCTTGATTTCTTCGCATTCTCCATCCTTTGGTCTGAATTTTAATGCTTCCTTCATCAACGAATCCACGATGTCCTTGGTGAGGGCGGGCTTGAATCTCTGCAGAAACTGAGGGGGGAGGTGGGGGGAGCTCTGCATCAGCATGGCCAGGTCCTTCTTGAATCTCTTCATGACGCTATCTCTTCTCTGCCTTTCCTTGCTTATTGACAGGGGTCTCTTGTCTCTGTCAGCAGCTCGGTTCATGATGTTGTCTACAGTCTCATTATTCTTGATTGGGTCATAGTTGGTGGGAGGCACTCAGAATGTCTAGCTTCGGAGAACTTCACATTGGGGTTTTTCAAATCGTTGAATTTGACAGAGAGCATGTTGCAGGCGAATTCGAATCATTTCAGCAATCAACATTAGTTTTATCGTACCTCGATCGAGAGAGCACAGCCCGAGCTAGCGAGTTACAAATAACTGGACAGGCAGCTGTTTACCATACTAAGATTATCCGAGGAATACTTTTGCTGATGACGCCAGGTAGTTGGAATATTCAAAATCACTCGACCCTCAGAGTCCTCATAAGTCGGCTCCATGCAGTGAGTGCCCTAATGTATGCGACCTTAAGCCAACGCATGTAGAGTGCTGCCCCAAACAGGCCAGTTTGACTGCCATAGACTAGGGTGCCAAGAATCCTGATTTAGAAGGGTTTACTCTGATACACTTTAGCACTAGAGTAGTATGAATTTCACTAAGGCGCAATGCACTAGAGCTTCGTGCTATGGCATAAGAGTTTAGTGCCTTTGGCTACTCATGAGTATTCAGGATGCCAACTGGCTTGGTGGCTGAGGCAACGGTATCTGGACAGCAGGCGTTCTTGAGATAATTGCTGGGACTCGCCATCTGATCAGTTATCTTAGGTAATAGGTTACGTTGTGCTCCTTCCCTACATATGGTGTGAACAACTAAGGCTGGAATCTTACTTTAATAGAGGTGCAGAGACATCCGTGGTGGGATCCAAGAAGTCACCCATGGTTTGGTGGTGTGTCGAATCATCATGAGAACATCCAATATGGCGGCCGCCATCTTCCTTCTAAATACTACAAACGCTATCCAAAGCCTCGTCCACTAATGTCGAATAAGAGAGCGTGGAGCGCAAGCCAAGAATTCTGCTAACCACTCGTCAGAGTGGTCCCCGGCTTCTGTTCGCCTTCTGAATGTTGCTCAGGAGAATGCCCAAACGCTGTTTGAAAGATGTCCTTGTTAGTAGTGGATCGTCAAACTCAAGATTATCGAGCAGTAGATCCTCTGAGAGGTCCTCCAGCAACTATGGGTCGTCTTGCTGGCTGAGCGGGGCGTTAGAATTGAGGAGCAGTAGGTTCATATGTTGGATTCGTGGGGTTGTTAGAGATTCTAAAGTAATATTATAGAGGGGTAGCATTTATAATAATTAAATAGGAGATCTCGTCATTTTGGTAGCTTTAGTAGAATAGCCTCTACTACTACTACTACTACTACTACTACTACTACTACTACTACTACTACTACTACTACTACTACTACTACTACTACTACGACCCTCTAATAAAATACTAAAGCTACCAAATCGATAATTATTATAATTCACACTTGATTAATTTAATACGTCACCCAAATCTTGTAAATAACAGCATTGGGGTTTTATTATTCATTAAGCATGTTCGTTTATATTAAAAACTAATCGCTAAACTAAGATTTTTACACTAATTAGGCCTTAATATAAAAAGAATATAAAATAGGCTCTACATTATACTGCACTAACAATAATTAAAAATGTACAAAATCAAATTACGATAATAGCTCATAAAATCAGTGACAGTAAAGAGCATCAAATATTAATGAGATATTAATATATCTCAAATATCTTATTCCTTCATACTCTTTCAATAAAAATAATATCTTACGGCCACATGTGTTTGTGAAAAAGTCATACATATAATCATTAAGATCTGGGCAAAATTTAAAAACTCTATAGTCTCTTTCCCAAATAAATCCATTTATGTTTGATGAAGAACTTAATGATATTGGCTTCGTTCTATTAGCTATGCCATCCCTTATTGCTGATTAATTATAATCATTCATTGCATAATAAAAGAATGCTGCTTTCTTGATGTAAGATTCACTGGGTGATATCTCTAATATTTCCTGAAGGGAGAACTTATAATTCATGAAAAACATATTCTTAATACTTAACTCTGCAAGCGTGGTTCCTGGAGTAGCACCACCAATATAAATGCTTTAACCTTAGGGCCAGCTAACTGTTGTCAAGGATGGACCCGAGTAATATGACCAGTAAGTTTATGGAGTTGATAAGTAGATATTCACATCTCTAACAGTACTTTTACTTTGTAAAAATGTAACCATAAGCCATTTCTTCGAGTAGCTTGATTTATCAGAGGTAGTTACTGTGTTTTCATAAGGATAGAATTTTAAGTTTGCCTAAGTTGCAGAAGTTATCAACTATATAGGTAAAGCACCATCTAAAATATAAGAAGTAGAAGTTGAGCCTATTGAGTATAGTCCTCTAAACCAAAATTAGAAAGTGAATTCATCTGGCTCAAGAAATTAGATTTTTTGTACAAGTAAATTAGATTATGATCCTCTTGCTCTTAAAGCTGCATTAAAAGCTATAAAATTTAGTTTATATTCAATAATTCATACTTTAGCATTAGAATCTATAGTTTAAGTACTTTCCGTCATTGCAAATTTCAAAAACTCCATTCCCATCTATCAAGGAAGTTGATATTTTTGTAGAATCTAAATCATAAGTTTTTATGTAATTTGTATTTAGAGTGTTATCATAATTTTTATTAATTTTTATCCAAACTAATATCATATAAAAAGGAACCCAAGCTTGAACCACTACTAAATCTATAATAAGCATACAAGTTTGCATAATCTTGAGGTGCCCAAGGACCTGACTTGCCCATATAATGCCTTGCAAGCTCAACTTGATCCCCATTCCATAATCTAAAATCAATAATTCTTCCTTTGTATGTATAGAATAACCTGACTTCTTTTTGAATATAAGTTTTCAGTAAATCAATAGTGCCTCCACAATAATTATTAATGCAAAATTGCCAATTATTGTTATTGTTATACAGTATGACGTGATTCCAAATATTTGAGGTCTAGTATTCACATCTCCTTTGATAAAGCTTTTAATAAATATTTCCTGCATTAGGATTAGCCAAATTCCAAGTTTCTCCATGATGAATCGTTTTACAAGTATCACTATCTATTGTGTAATTTAAAGTGAAACTAGATTTGTCTAAAATAGGCTACAAATTTCCCATAGTTGTAAAGTCAACTGATGGAGGAGAAAAAATTTCCATTCGAGGTGATGTATAGTAATTATCCATATCTGCTTCCGGTTAATATACATAATAGCCATTCGTTTTGTGATAAACAAACTTCTTTGGAACAAAGATTTTAGTCTTTTACATTGAATATAACCTCTTATTTGCTAGCTCATTTCTAGCATTTTATAATCTAGTTGAATATAATGACATTCTGTCAGGATAACCATCTGCTCCCAAAGTTACCTCTCCAGTATTATATACTTTAGTTAAAAATAAATTGGCAATGTCTCTTGTGCTTACTACACTTTTCAATATGAAAGATGTTAAAGAAATCGAAAAGGTAGTTAAAGTGAGAGTGTATGAAGTTGTAGTTGTATCATTTTCTAAACTATAAGAATAGTATTCACTTGTTATAACATCATAGTCATCATGAGTTACAATTGAATTATTAGTGTAACAAGCAGCATCTAAAAGATTTGCTTGACCATAGTAATAGGCTTTGCCTGTGTAACTTAAAGGGGGAATTAGTGCAGTATTGTCAACGCAGATCAATACTGGATTAGTAGCATCTATAAAACTAAGTTCTAAGTTAGTGATCTATCACCAAAAAAAGTAAAAATAAATAAATACAAAATAATAATAATAATAATAATAATAATAATAATAAAATAATAATGTGATCACATTGAGGTCTCTGGACCTCCGATCTTATATATATGTTAATATATGTAAGGATATAGTCCTTTTAATCAATAATTATCTGGTTGTGGTTAGTTGTCCTCTTCCAGAATTTCTTTTATGAGGGGGTTAAAATTGTAGTATTCTTTCAACTCTTCCTCGTGGATAATCTCTCTTCTTCCTGTGAGGCTTATTGTTTTGTCTACCAATTCGTTCATGAGCTCAATAATATTGCTTTACTTGTCTTCTTTTATGAGGTTAAAAATGATGCCTGTTATGAAGGCTAATGATTAAAGCATTATGGGTCTTGAAATATCCTCTGTTTGTATTAGAATCTAGTCAACGTACATCAGGTATTTATAAGCTTCTGGGTCATCATTGATTATTCCTACTCCTGGTGGTATATATCCTTTGGTCTAAGGGATATCTGTCATCAGTTGGAACCATTTGTTTGGAGGTTCAGTATTCATATTTTTATCCATCATAAGTTGATAATATATTGCATTCATTGAATGTCAAGGTCTTAATTTTCCATTACTAGGAGAATTTTTGTTTTGTCTAGTCTACTCCAGCATTTGAGGCTTTGGTATATGACAGGAATTTTTAGAATGTCTTTTGTAAGGCTTTGTCCAAAAGCCTGCCAATCTTATTGTTGATCTCAATCTAGGTCTGAGTATATGTTAGTAGGTAGTGTAATTTGAGCGATTTTGACAAGGTTGTTGACTTCGAGCTCTGTCCAATGTTTATCAGTGACTAGTCCCTTAATATCTTTGGCCTCCATATATTTAAATTTAAATTTTTAATTGATTAGAGTAATTTATCTTATTATTAAATAGTAAGTGCGTCATTAGTTTAAGTGCCTGCGTCATCGAATAAATTTCTTGGTTACGCTGGTTACGCACTTTGTTTTGGTAGGTTGTTTTTTGGGTGGGGGTTAGATCTCTTTTGGATTATTTCAAACTCATCATCCATTTCTATATCTTGGGACTGGGCTTGAGTGGATTATTGGGACATTTTTGCGTCTTACTTGATTGGTTCTCTGCCTGCATCTATGAATGAGACGTCTTTATGTTTAACTTCTTAGAAACTCTCCATGAGTTTTAGTATTACTAAATATGTGCTTAGTTAGTTAGGTAATTTAATGAAGTTTGCGATGTGGGCAGTATTTAATACTAATCTTGAGTGTAACTCTTTAATTTTAAATACGTGTTTAATATTGGATAGGTTAGTGAAGGAGAGGGTTATGGCTGAGAAGATTGATTGTATTAGGGTGAGTTAGAGTTCCTATTTGTGAACAAAAACTTCATTTGACTCTGATATATCTGGATTTAGAATAGGTTCCATGTTGAACTAGTGTTCATATTAATATGTAATCTTGAATGAGGTATGTTGTAGTTTAAGTAAGATTTGTTGTCTCAGTATGGAACTCTATTTCAATATTTGGTTGAAAAGGTTAAGTAAGATAATTTTGTGGCCTCTTGAGATTTTATCGAATCCTGCTAAATAAGCTTAGTATAGACCCAAAAATATCTGTTTGAGTGAGTGTGAGGGTATTCTCTTTATGAAGTGAAGACACTCCATAAGGTCAGGATTCTTCTAGATTGTCTTGTTGAGGAAGTATATCATTTTACCCTCACAGCAAGTTTCAATCTAATTTATTATTAATAATTAGTAAATACAAAATAATTATAGTCGATAGAGAACATACAAGCAGCTGAAGTGATTCCGCTGCACTTAGCTTTGACAATATCAGCATATTTAAGATTAATATTGCAAGCAAGGGAATCTGTACAATCAATCACAATGTTGCTTTGAATAAAGTCAAAAGTATCTGTACCCGTATATAAGCATGCTGCAGATTTGCAATTTAACTCTAAATCTTGTATATTATTACTTTTAACTTAGCAATCGTCAGATGATTCACAATTTATGTAAATGTTTTGAACATACGAAGAATCTATAGCATTTTTCAAATCTCCAACTTTACACTTATCATTGTTATGACAATCCACATATAGATTCTAAATTAAGTTTGCATTTACAGTGCACGAACTTGGTGTTATAGCTGTTGAACTTGTATGGCAATCCACATAAACATTATTAACTCCTAGTGAACTAGTGCTATCTGTAAAAGTATGAATGCAAGAAACAGAGTCTATGCATGAGGTTTTAATGTCATGTGATAAATCAAAACTCTAGGTGCAAAGATTAGCACTATTACATTTATAGCTTAGAATAGATGAATTCGTAGTCGTAACAGAGCAAGAAGTTGAAGAGCTTGAGCAATCAAGAATGACGTTTGTAGAATTCTTAATGATAATAGTACAAGTTTGCGTATTTGTGCAATCGATTTCTACATCTGAGGAATTTTCAACTTCTACTTTGCAAGTTGTTGAGCCTTTACAGTCGATTACCATCCATTTCACATTTGTAAGTGTATTTTCGCAATTAAAAGCATTCTAGCATTTAACATACCCTATCAAGTTTGTGTAAGTTCCATAAGAAGGATAAGTATTCTTAGGAAAGTTGGAGATAAACATAAATTCTAAAGAAGAATTAAAAGAAACAAAACTTAATTGTGTTTAGTATTATTGCAAAGTAAAGTGTTATCTGAGCAATCAATTTGTATCCCATCAAAACTATCTACTGTATTTGTACAAGATATCGAACTTTGGCAGTTAACGATAGGAAGTAGAGCATTTGCATTATTCCCTTATTTAGAAAGAGAAAAAGAATTTTAACAATTTTTAGCATTTTAGCAATCGAAGTAACATTGAAGCTGATTTGTGCAAGTGTTTATGCATTTAGTACCTTTACATTCCTTTATAAAAAATTAATTTTGATATTCAAGGTAGTTGTAATAAGCATTAGTTGAAGAAACTGAGAGATCTTAAAATGTAGTTGAACATACTGCTGTTGTTACAGTTACATCAGAATTTCTACAATATACAAAGCACTAATATGAAGAATCACAAATTGCTATTTGCGATGGAGAGTTATCCATTAATATCACGTGGTAACCGGTTGTCTTTGAATTTCTTACAGTGTAGGTATTTCCTGTATTGGATTTACTGTCTATTATTAGACAGTCTGCATCGGAGTCACAAGTAACTGTACAGTCAGCTTTTGCACAATTAACAAAAGGATAGGCCGTAATGCCTGTGTCTTAAACATTATTTTTTATTGTTACCTAGCAGTCAGTTGCACTGTCACAGTCTACAATACAATATTGAGTTTTATCGCAAGTTGCTCTTCCTCCTGTTGAACTCTTCAAATATATAAAATTTGAAAATTTAATAAAATTTATGAGAGATTCTATAGTTTATACTGTTGTGGGTCCATTTGTGAATTTAGTAATTGTACATGAACTGATAGATCCTTCACAGTCAATTAATGCTATTGTGTAAGTATCAAAAGTACAATTATTTCATAAAAACTTATTGATATATTTTTTTATAGTTCTACAGAACCCATTCTTGTTAGAATATAGTTATTTTGGAAAATTTAATTAATCTTATTTGAATTATAATAAAAATAATGTTAAAGTTAACAGTAATTTAATTAATAAATTTTATTTTAAATCAAATTTATACTTAAATTATTTAATAGTTTAAAGTAAATTAAAAGTTTAATAATTTAGAATTAATTTCTTAAAAGAAAAGATAAATTGATTTAATTTATGAATTTATTTATATTTTACAATTAGAGAGAAGACCCTTACAGTTAACATAAGGGTAATTGACTTAAGTTAGGGTTGTATCCGTTACACTAGCAGAGTTAGTGAAAGTATTTGTGCACCTTACTTTATTTGAATTGCATTCTATGTAAAATTAATATTATAATGTACACTTAATCTGACTAATCAACTATATTTTCACAAACTTAATATTGCTTTCCTTTGCAAAATATCATGGAGTACTAACTTTCATCTGATTAGTAGCTCATAGTCGCACCGATATGAGTGGTTGAGCATGTAGTAATAAAATAATTTAAGATAATTCAAGAATATGAATTCTTAATCGTGTTTTTGCAGCTTTATAGTTTGCAGTCAATCAGGAAATCTCTTGCAGATGTGACACTGTTTGTACAATTTACACTATTTGTTGAATAAGTTGAACATAAAATAACTACTCCTGTCGTGCTTGTAGTAGTTACTTAAACTATTCCTCTTGCAAGTCAGCCATCAACCTAGGGGTAAAATCTATAGCCAATGCTATTTATTGTTGCCACAAAAGCAGTGCAAGTCTACAAGAGATTAGTGCATGAAGTTGTGGTTTAATCACATTTAATTTAAATTGGAGCATGATACTTGATCGTATTATCGCAAGTTGAAGCAGAGGTACAATCAATTATTGAGTAAACACTGGTGTAAGAGGGATCATTATAATGAATGAAATGAGTGCTTGCTGCATAAGTTGCTGTGCTCACAGTATTCTCACATTGAACTTAATTTCCAGTGCAATCCACATAAAACTCAAGTACATCAGTAATTGTATTGGTACAACTTGCAGTTGGGGAAGCGCAATCGATAAAAGGAAAAATCGAATAGTCAGGACTCACCGAAACAGAAACGCCTAAATTTGTCAATCTTAGTGGCTTTGTAGTTTTCAAAGTTAAGGAACAAACATTCTCACACTTAACGAGGTATAAAGAATAAAAGTAAATATTATTTAGCTTAATAGTTATATAATTGCACTCCTGTCATAACAATACTTGTACATTTTGTGGTTGAGCCTGTGCAATCAACATAGTTTAGCAGAATTTTTCCATCACATGTATAGGGGTAAGTAGTTGTAACAGGAAGTGTCATTCCTGAAAAGTCAGTTTGACAATTATCCCAAATAATTTATTAAAAATTTTAAATAAAAGATTTTCATATATTTAATCTAATGATTTCCTCTTTTTAAAAGTCATACTTTTACCAAAATATTATTTCAAATTGAATTTGATTTACAATTTCTTTTAAAAATGCTTTCATTTAAAAGATAAATAAATTAAATATAAAAGCTATTATTTTTTTCAGAGTTAATTTATTGAATATATATTTTTTATTGAAAATATTTATGCTGCATCAAATTTTTTAAGCTTTATCAACCGATGTATATTTTGAAAAGATAATCTTTAAAAATGTGAATGAATCATGTAAAGAATAATAATAAAAAAACAATTTATATTGCTCCTAAAACTCTCAATGTAAATTCTATTAAATATACTTACAATATTATTTTATTGATTTATTAATTTACTATTTTAAATTAAATAATTTAAAGTTATCTACTTTAAATTAAGGGCAGATTTACAATTTGATTAGCAGAATTTACCATTAATAATTGACTGAATTTTAAAATATTAAAATGTTTTTAATTTATATATTCAAAACCCCAAAACCCTTTCAGTAGTATGATTGAGTTTTTGATTGATTAAAGTAGACTATTACTGCATACTTTATTAGGGTTTTAATAGGGTTTATGTAGGGGTTTAATGTTTAAATATTGGTATTTTAAGTGAGTATAACAAGCGAGTATTTTTAAATATTTCACACAAACATAAGTTTAGAGTCATGTGGCAGTTCTCTGAATTTTATCTTTCTAAGTTGATGTTTGATTGTTTCTATTAATTGTTAATTCTCTTAGCTTTGCTTGATAATAGTTGAGTATGCAAGTTCTCTGAGACCTCCATTTATTTTATATTTATCGAGATATTGTTTGATTCTCTGCTTAGAATCTCTCTCACCCCTGCAGCTAAAATGATCGTTTCTTGGCATGTAGCTCTCCATTATTATTATTCCAATATTAGATTTGAATATTAATTTTTAATTAGAAATTGATTTATTACAACCTAAATATGGAGTATGTTAACCTAAATAATATGAATTTTAAACATCAGTTTTTTTACTAATTCTCTTAAGTCTTATTTTTAATTTAAATTATATTTATGTCATTAAAATTCTACTTCATCATCCACTCTATCAACTACATCTACAACAACATCAACTAAAAACCTAAACCCCAAAAGTTTTAAAATTTGTGAACAGAAAATACCTAACTGCCACTATTTTGGCAATACTACAGTTAGAGCTAGAGATCAAAATTCTTAAACAAATGTGTGTTAGCAATACTGCTAGAGCCCAGATATCCCATTAAGTTTCTCCATTTCTCCAATCATCTCTCTCTGGGAAATATCCAGGAGTGCTGTATATATTTCCTTATGCTGCAAGGTAGTAATTGAAAGGATATATCTTGTAAGCATATTAGTCATCTGTAATGACTCTCTTCACTTTTTTTTCTTTAAGAGTGAGGTAGCTTTCTAGGCAAAAATCTAAGTCAATAATTTTTAATATGGGAATCTTCCTTGCCTCTATTTTAACCATGATTTTATTGATCTCAGAGACTGGAAAGTTCTTGGCTGCTTTCTTCATTTTTACTTACTTCTAGACTTCAACTCTAAGAGACTCCACTGGGTTTCTTGAACTTCTCTTTTAGAGGAATCTATTCCCTGTGGGTTCATGAATAAAGACAAAACTTAAATTGTGCTTTTTCTTTAAGTGCACTTTGAGGTCTCTAGTATGAGAATATGGCTTCTCACAGAACTCCCAGACATACTTCCCATCTTTCTTTTAATGCTTAAGATATAACCTTGGCATATCGTTGTGTATATCTCTCAAGTGTCTCTTATAAGTTGACTTGTAAGGGAAACCTTTATTGCATTCTTTGCATTAATAGTCATCTTTGGCTTGTAATTATTAATGCTCTATGGCGGGTTGTTAAACCTCCTCTTCAATTTGCACAGCTTCTATTATGACCTCCTACTTAACTTATATTTAAATCTCAAAGCTAGACTGATCAAAGTTGTCATAAGTAGGCTCCCACTGAGTACAAGCGTCTCTGGTCTCTACTTTTCTTGATTGCTGAAATGATAACTTTTATTGACTTTATCCAATAATGCCGCTCTTCTCAAAAGGTTAGCGCTCATTTTAGTTTTCTGATATATTTTATTATAATAATAATAAAATCTACCTAGATAAAATTATATAGTAGAGTATAAGACACTCTAGTAGATTCTTTGCTGAGCGTTAAGAAAATTAACTAACCATAAAAGACTGTAAGTTGACATATTTTATGAGAACTTTATACATTTTAGTAAATTAAAATACTCCTGATGAAGTTTTGTTTCTCTAGGAGGTACTCCAAATCAAGTTTGAACTTAATTTGGAGGTAAAGTTATTAAACATTTTATATTTAATCTGCTCCTAATTAAGTTTTAACCTTAAAATTTAACTCCTTATAAAGTTTGAACTTAATTTGGAGGACCTCCTAAAATAATTAAACATTATTAGGAGCAATTTAATGGAGAAAGTTTGATAAAAATGGGAAACAATCTGTGAAACTTGGAGCAAGTTTTTCAATGCTTCTCCGTATATCTTTTCAAGGTTGACCTCCAGTAAGTCCTCCCTATTTAGTAGAAAGATTTTAATAAACTTAGAATGGATATCCATAATTTTAAATTTCATTAACATTTCTAGAAAGAGGAAGAAAGATGGAGTCTATGAATGATGCAATGAAGAGAATTTAATCTGAAGATTTAATAGGAAAATTTCGAAGTAAAGAGGACCTTAATAGATATTTGGTATAGCAAGGTTAGTTCTTAAGTAAGATTAATAAATCCATTATAGTTGGATTGTTCTTGCCGACTTAGGAGGGAACTAAAATCTCATTCTTAAAA